>CAWUFW010016179.1:0-195000 GCA_963921515.1 Calotriton arnoldi
TTGGCTCCCATTCCCCAGGTCCGTGGAGGCTCCCATGTCCGGGAGCGTGTCTCCTTTGGGCCAGGCACCGCACCCCCTGCCCCTGTGTCCCCTGCTGCCCTGAGTGAGGAGTCTGTGTACCTCCTTCGCCAGCTCCATGTAGGGCAGACAGCCATGCTGAGTGTCCTCCATGCGCACACCGCGCTGTTGACTCAGCTGGTGTCGTTCATGGAGGGCATCTCATCGGGCATGTCTGACCTACAGAGGGGCAATAGGTCCATGGACTCCTCCCTGACGGCAGCAGTGTCCCTCCTCAAACGGTCCCTCACCCCTCCTGCCTTTGCTCCATCCACACTCCCCAGCACCTTACCCATCCCAGGCACACACACACTGGCACACACCAGCACACACACATCCAGCACACTGACACACACGCCAATGACAAAACGCACACGCAAGCACATTCAGGGGACTGAAGCCAGACTCACAGGGGATGGGGCCCTGGAACACACACACGCATCCACATGCACTGCGCAGTCCTCAGTTCCCTCTCCCTCCAAAGCACCCTCCCTTGCCTCACCTGCAACCCCAAAGTCACAGCAGCTCTTCCTCTGTGACCTCGGCCTCTTCCCCACCGATGAAGCTGCTCCAGCATCCCGGGGAAGAGGAAGCCCACCCACACGGAGCAGAGTGCCCCTCGCCCCCGGACACCCTCCCCCAGGCGCAGACGGACTGAGGCCCCCACCCGCAAGTCCCCCGGAGTGCTAAGAGCAAGACCCCGCCACCGCCCTGCAGCTCAGGCACAAGGTCTCCGTCCTCCATCCCTCAGGCCCCCACTGCACAGGTGCCCCCACCACACCCTGCCCCAGGTTCCCCCACCCACAGATATACCATCCCCAAGATGCTCCGGCCTTCTCCCCTGCCACTTGCTCTCCCAGCACCACACCCCCCGCTGCGCTTGTCTGTGCCACTGATGTGGTGAGGGTGTCCTCCCCTCTGTCCAACCCACCTTGCCTGTTCCCCATTCTCCTCCCTGGAGGTAGGCACTGCAGTGGAGTCCACTACCGCCCTGTCTGACTTGGGCACTGCAGTGGCGGACCTGTCCACCCCATCTGCAGGGTCCACTGCAGTTGTGCCGGCACCCACGACATCTGTGTCATGCCCCCAGTTGTGCCGCCACACACCATGTCAGACACCTCCACTGCAGTTGTCAGTGGCTCTCCAGCACCCACCACCCCTTCCCTGACTCCCCCTGGTGAGCCCTGATCCTGTCCCTGCGGTGCCTGGCCTGCCCCCGGTTGCCCCTCCTAGTGGATTGTCCCTGGTATTGTGCAGGCATGCGTAGGGTGACATCTGCCAGTGTCACCCTGTTTGAACTTTGACAATGGACTGGCCATTGGCCTTTGCTCTTTTTCAGGACTTCGTTTGGCCTCAACACATATGCTGAATAAAGCAACTTTCTTTTCTCTAGTGCTCATGCTTCAGATGTACATGTTGTTGGTGCAGCTAACCATGCCCTTGCTGCAGTGATGGTGATATCTGGTCTCATGATTATGAAGTGTTACTGTGCAGGAACCCATGTGGTCCAGGGGGAATGTGTCTATCATGTGGTGTATCCATGTCATCAATAGCAGCATCTGAGGGTGTCATGTGTTCAGTATTTGGCAATGGGTTTCCTACTTACATTGGCAATTTCACATCTGTGGCTTCCACCCCTGCACATCTGTTGTGCCTGCCATCGTTGCATTTGTCTACTTCCCTGACCGTGTTGCCATCTCCAGTGGACATGCAGGTTTGGGCATCAATGGGGAGGGACTCATCCGTGTAGTCAGTGCAACATTGCTATACAAGTGTGTTGGATCTGTGCTGATGATTCCGTTGGCACATCCATGACCAGGCTGATGTGATGGGAGCCCTCATTTGGTGCTAATTGTTGATTGTGTGACCAAGTGCTCAGCTGACATGATGGGGCCCTACTGAGGCAACATATGGCACAGCTTTCCTCACACAGGAGTGGAGTCCCCTCATGGCAGTGTGTACACGTGTGACATTGCCTGCGCCCAAGGTGTGTGTTGTATGTGCATGTCTGTGTGTTCACTTCCATTCATCTGCGCATGCTGTGATCCCTAGTGTTGTACCTGTTTGTGATGCTTGCTGACTTGAGCTATGTTCCCCCAAAGTCTTCTCCCTGTGTTCTCTGTGATGTGGGTGCATGGCACATTACTGGTCACCAGGGTGTCACCCATAGGTGTGTTTGCTGTCAGGGCAGAGTTTGTGTGCTGACGCAGATGGGTCACAGTCAGGTTTCCCTTTGGCACTTGTTGTTTGCCCCTGTCATGTGATTTCCAGTTTGTGTTATCTTTCAGTGATTGTGACACGTTGTGTGTGTGACTGCTGGCACTCCTTAGGGTCCGGGCTGCAATGTTGGTTGTTGTCTATGTGTGTTCTTTGTGGGTGACCTTGGTTTCTTCATTGGTGTGTGACTGTGGCTGGGATCCCATTGGTCGGTGTGGTATTGCCGTCATGTCCATGTACAGCGTAGTGTGCAGTGTGTCAGACATTCAGGAGTCTTGTTGAGTGTCCATGTGTGATGTGTTTCTACACCTTGGTTCCCACCCACCACCCTGGAATAGTAATGGGTGCATGTGCAATGTCACCAGTGCATGTGTACTTCACTGCTGCACATTGTTGGAGGTCGAGGGTGTGGTGTTGAGTGTGTGCAGATGAGAGTTGTTGCCCGGCTAGTCCCCTGCCTCCATGTTGGCCTTGGCTTACTGGCCATGCTGATTGATTTGTGCTTGTGTAGGTGTGATGGTAGTTAGTTGCTCAGGACACCTGACTGTGGTTCACAGTGTGAACGACATTTAGCTTTGTCATCACAGTGGTATTTTTCTTCAGCCCAGGGTCACCACATTGTGGGGGCCCTGGGGGTGGTGCTGTGGTGTGTCTGTGACTTGCTGTGTCAGTTGTTGTTCCTACGTGCCTGTGTGACATGTGTGTTTTGTGCTCCCTCTCACCTGTCAATGCCTGCTTGCCCACATAGGGGATTTGGATCCATGAGTTACCTTAGTGTGGCAGTGTATGCACATCTGTATGATTGGTATTCAGCTCTCCTCATGTGTTGTGTTGTTGCCTGGGGACAATGGCACCCCCACCCCTCACCTGCTGTGTATGATGACAGTGTTGGTCTGCCTGTTTGTGTTTGTGCATCTGCACCACTGCATTGGCATATCTTGGGTGTGCCATTGGCTGTATGTTGTTTGGTGTGTTTCCCCTGCTGTCCCTGGGACTCCTAGGTCATCGGTCAGCACAGTGATCATGGTTTGTGTGTCCCATTGCTGCCATGGTATGGTATCTGTTCACCTCACATCTGCTGTCTCCACAGGGTATCTGCATTTGTGTGCCCATTGGTGCAAATATGTGGTTCTGCATTCTGATGGTCACTTCTGTCATTGTGTCATTGATGACTGTTGACGGTCTCAGCCACCATGGGTGTTGTTTGTCTGCACATGGCCAAAGGAATGTTTCATTTGCACTGCAGTATTTGGCTCCCCCAATTTATGTTGCAATGGGACACATACACTACTTTGCCACAGATGAGTTTTTGGTTCTGTGACCAGGAATGATCCATGCAGTTTGGCAGTTGCAGCTCTTTCTTTGTCAACAATTACCTTTTGGTCACTGTGATGATGAGGGTGTAGACCCCATTGCCACAATGATCAAAATGTGCTTCAGCTATGGACCCCACACTTGCCTTTTGGTCACTGTGATGATGGGGGTTTAGACCCCATTGCCACAATGGTCAAACTGTGCTTCAGCTATGGACCCCACACTTACCTTTTGGTCACTGTGATGATGGGGGTTTAGGCCCCATTGCCACAATGGTCAAACTGTGCTTCAGCTATGGACCCCACACTTACCTTTTGGTCACTGTGATGATGGGGGTTTAGGCCCCATTGCCACAATGGTCAAAATGTGCTTCAGCTATGGACCCCACACTTGCCTTTTGGTCACTGTGATGATGGGGGTTTAGGCCCCATTGCCACAATGGTCATGGGCTGCTTGCATTGTGGGTGCCACACACATATATGTGTGGCACATGTGCTAGGGGTCACATTGTATGTTCAATGTCATGTTCGGTGTTGTAGGCATTTGACACAGCCTGCTCACACGCTTGTCATGGTGGTGGGGGGATGTCTTAATCTTGCATTCCCTAGGTTGTGGTGTGCTTGTTGTGTCATGCATTGTCCATCCTATGAGTGGGGGTGGTAGTAGTGGTAGGCATCCAGCCCCCCTGGCTAAGGGTGGTGGTAGGCATCCAGCCCCCCTGGCTAAGGGTGGTAGTAGTGGTGGGCATCCTGCCCCCTGGCTAAGGGTGGTAGTAGTGGTGGGCATCCTGCCCCCCTGGGTGAGGGTGGTAGTAGTGGTAGGCATCCTGCCCCCTGGCTAAGGGTGGTAGTAGTGGTGGGCATCCTGCCCCCCTGGGTGAGGGTGGTAGTAGTGGTAGGCATCCAGCCCCCCTGGGTGGGGGTGGTAGTAGTGGTAGGCATCCAGCCCCCCTGGCTAAGGGTGGTGGTAGGCATCCAGCCCCCTGGCTAAGGGTGGTAGTAGTGGTGGGCATCCTGCCCCCTGGCTAAGGGTGGTAGTAGTGGTAGGCATCCTGCCCCCCTGGTTGAGGGTGGTAGTAGTGGTAGGCATCCAGCCCCCTGGCTAAGGGTGGTAGTAGTGGTGGGCATCCAGCCCCCTGGCTAAGGGTGGTAGTAGTGGTGGGCATCCTGCCCCCTGGCTAAGGGTGGTAGTAGTGGTGGGCATCCTGCCCCCTGGGTGAGGGTGGTAGTAGTGGTAGGCATCCTGCCCCCTGGCTAAGGGTGGTAGTAGTGGTGGGCATCCTGCCCCCCTGGGTGAGGGTGGTAGTAGTGGTGGGCATCCTGCCCCCCTGGGTGAGGGTGGTAGTAGTGGTAGGCATCCTGCCCCCTGGGTGGGGGTGGTAGTAGTGGTAGGCATCCAGCCCCCTGGCTAAGGGTGGTGGTAGGCATCCAGCCCCCTGGCTAAGGGTGGTAGTAGTGGTGGGCATCCTGCCCCCCTGGGTGAGGGTGGTAGTAGTGGTAGGCATCCTGCCCCCCTGGTTGAGGGTGGTTGGCATCCAGCCCCCCTGGGTTGGGGTGGTGGCGCGCATTCAGGCCCCTGTGTGCATATGTGGCATTGGTGATGGGCATCCCGCCCCTATGGTGCTGCTGTTGCTGGTGTAAGTATATTCAGATTCCCAGTGTATGTGTGTGATGTGTCGTGTACGTGTTGTATGTGTTTTGTGGTTGGTGTCTGACTTACCTTCTGCGCCGTACGCGTCCGTGCCTGTTCCGGTAGTAGATGTAGAATATTGGTATGATCGGGACGAAGGGATTCATGGTTGGTTCGTGTCGTTCGTCCTTCTCGTTGCTTCGCGTCGTCCTCGTCGCTTGGCTTCGTCCTCGTCGCTTCGCGTCGTCCTCGTCGGTGCTGTGTTCGTCTCGTAGCCGTGGATCGTGTTGTGGCGCGATTCGGAGCTTATGTGCGCCTCTCCCGGATGCTTTGACGTGCCGTGCGTAGCGACGGGTTCGGCGCGTACGGAAAGCGCATCGTACTTGTCCGGCCGGACGGGGCTGCATTTTCCCTTCCGTGCGACTCGATTCGGCGTTTCCGGATTCGCCTCGGTCGGAGAACAGGACCTGGTTTGGGTGAGTACGGCTCGGCCGGGATTTTTGCTGTTGTGCGCATCGTACTTGCTCGTTCGGTGTACTGTACGGATCGGTCGGGAAACTGGCTTTCGCATGGCTTTTTTCCCGACCGAATAGTATTGGGTGCGCCTCCGACCGAGATCGGAATCGGCCCCTAAGTGTGGCTATAGGGGGAGTGTTTGATGGTCACTGGGCGACTTTGGATGTGTCATATAGTGAAGCGACATCTTGCTCTACAATAATACGGAAATTGGAAGTTGGGCCCTTTTGTTGACCAGACTGCATTACCAGGGTTAGGCCACACCCTCAAATACAGTTGTTATGTACATGAGCCAAAGGATGAATTTGTGTTGTGAGTAGTGAACAGAAAAAGGCATACACAGCAAAATATTGCATAGTAGATACTTTTGCCTAAGGGCCAGAATTTTCATTATATCTTAAAGAAAGCCTTTGTACTTGCACACCCTCAATCTGTGACAAAAACTCTGCAAATTCCAAAGTCATAAGAAGATTTCTTTGTAAAAGAACACACCAACAAAGTTTCTGGTTCATCATGCCAAATGGTATAAAGCCAAAATGCAATCGATTATCTTTTTCTGACATATGTTGAAATTAAATAAGAAATCAATACAAAAAGTTACAAATTTAAAATTACACACAAATGATCAAATCAGTTAGACAATATATTTGGATCAGGTGTATTAGCAATGCCAGGTCCTTAGTTGAAATGCCCTCTTTCCATTAACATTGTTCTGCACAATATGTTTTAAGCGAGTTTCTAGTGTGGTCGCTGCAAAAAAACCACTTTTTGCATCTTCTCCCCCCAATTTTTGGACTGATACTGCTGGTGTACAGACATTTAGAACACTGAGGCGCTGCTGTCCAGCTCCCTGTGTATGTGCTCTGACCACTGGCGTAACTAAACTTGAGTGGGCCCCCCTGCAAGGTACATGGTGAGGGGCACCCCTCTGGACTCAATCAGCAGCTCTCCGGCCAAAGTACTGTGCTGAGGGGGCCCCCTGGAGCTTGGGCCCCTCCCTGCACCGCTGCGGCTGCGGGGACCTGAACTACGCTACTGGCTCTGACCCCTAAAACATGTAGAATTGGGAAATCCCTGATTGGCGTATTTAACTAACATATAAGTCCCTAGTATATGTTACTCTGTGTACCCAGGGTCGGCAAGTTAAATGTCAATAGTGGACTGCAGCACCTATTGTGCCCACACTAAAGTGATAAAGTGATAATGCAAGGCATGTCTTCAGGCCTGCCTCTGTAGCCTGAGTGTCCAGTTTTAAAACTACAAATTTAACCTGCCATAAACCTTTTGCTGGGCCTTAACCTTCCTTTTTAATACTTATAAGTCATCTCCAAGGTAGGCCCTAAATGCCCCTAGGTGCATGACATTTGAAAAGTAGGACATGCATACTAAAGTTTACATGCCGTGGCAATGAAAAATCTCCAAAGTCATTTTTCACTGTGGCAAGGCTGGCTCTCCCATAGGCAAGCACCGGGTTACATTATAACACGTTATAATGTATAACTTCAATTTGGGAATAGCTAGAACCATGATTGGTTAATGCTAGGAAAGAACCCGTTCCTTTGGGGTCCACAGCACTGGTCAGAAACCTTGGGTGTTCTTCCTGTTCCGTCTCACAATGTTACGAACCTTGGTTTTCTGCTAGACGAAAAGCTGTCAATGAAGTCTCAGGTAGCGAAGGTGGCCGATACCTGCTTCACCGTCCTGAAGTTGCTGCGGAACATCATCTGGATACTCCGATTTTCAGCTCAAAGGACAATCATCCAGGCACTCATCTTATTGAGACTGGACTACGGAAAAGTGCTGTATTTAGGGGCAGATAAATTCTCGATGAGATGACTGCAGGTGGTTCAAAACTCGGCTGCTAGATTGCTCTACAGGCTCCCAAAAATGACATCGGCCTCTTCTCTCCTTTGCGAGCTTCACTGGCTTGAGGTGGAAAAACAGATTCAATTCAAAGTCCTGTGCTATGTGCACACAGCAAGATCAGAATTAGGCCCCCGTTATCTTCACAAAATGGTGAGACCATATCAGCTGGCTCGTACCCTACATTTCAGTTACCTCTTCCTATGCACTGTTCTCAGAGCCAAACGGACTCTCATGGGAGGCAGGTTGTTCGCATATGTAAGCCCTAAGCTTTGGAATGCCCTACCAGAACCCCTGAGAAGTAGCACCTTGCTGACCACCTTTCGAAAACCTGGCTGTTCTGAGTCTGCATGGTCTGGTTTCGATCCAACCTGTCTCTAAAGCGCCGGGAAACCCTGTGTGGGCAGCTGAGCACTATATAAGATATTCTAATAATAATAATGATTCAAGGACTCAAATTAATGGGAATTTAAAATACAATCTGATCCTAAAGTCAGATTTTAAATTATTAGTTTGAAAATGGCACTCTTAGAAACATTGCATTTTTCTGGCTAAAAGTCTCTACTAGCTCTTTAAGAGATGATTCGAAACTGTTGCCTGGCAGCCTGTTACAAATTGTGAATTTCTCTCAGGAAAGGGAACAAAAGGTCCTTGGCTGGGAAGAGGTGTGGCCTTCTCCTCTACAAGATGGCCTGGGGGTTGTGGCCATCAACTGTACAAGCTTCAAAGGGGCAGCCCCTGTCAAAGGCAGATGTACCTCACAGAAGACCTTCCCCTGCCAGTGTTCAAGTAACCTGAGAGGCACCAAAGAGGGGGGAAAAAACCTGTCCAAGAACTGGATTTGTAGGGTAGCCCCACATTTCCCTATACACACCACAGGGGTGTGCCTAGAGAACTGACTAAGGGAAAAATGATTCTGCCATATTGGATTTTGACAGATCAGGGCACTGTGGGATTGTGTATGGTTAAACCCCCAGGAAATGATGTTAAAGTGGGTAGGGTTGACCCTCTGTACTTTTTCCCTATTGGCTAGGGAGTCCCTGCCACCCACAGGCTAGTGTCACTCATAAAAGTAGCTCCCTGGATACATTCTGTAGAAAACTAATGGACCTGAGGAAGACAAGAAAAAGGACAGCACCTGCTGAACCCTGACTTCAGAAAGAGGACTGCGCATACCATAACCTGATCAGAGAGACCCCAAGAGCCGGACCTTCTCCCACTTGAACCCCGGACAGAAGAGTGAACTCCAAGGGCTATTTGGCTAGCCCCTTTTTAAACTTACACAGTCAAAAAAAGCTGCAGGAAGTCCACCTTCCTCAAGAAACGTGCTGACCAGTTCCAACTGGACTTCCCCTGGACCCTGCTAGTGGTTTCCCCTGGAGTGAGTCCTGGACCCCAGTTGGTGTCACTAAGTCCCTGGGGACCTTGGATAAGTAACACAGTGTACGCCTTGTTGGACTTGGCCCTTTTTGGCTAAAGTTCCCTAAACTTTTTGCCTTCCTCCTAGACCTTTTTTCTGACATGGTGTTGCCAACTTAGATGCTTTGGGCACTTTGCCACTGCTGATCAGTGTCAAAGTGCAAGTGCTCCCTGTGTAAAGTGTAATGGTAATTGATTGTCCATAATTGGTATATTTGTCTTACTAGTAAAGTTCCTAGTAAAGTGCACTATGTGTGCCAGGGCTGGTAATACAAATGCTACTCGTGGGCCTGCAGCACTAATTGTGCCACCCACACCAGTTGCCTTAAAGAGAGATCTCAGGCCTGCCACTGCAGTGCCTGCGAGCAGTTTGCTAAAACTGCCATGTTGTCCTGACAAGTGCACCCACTTGCCAGGCCTTTCCCTTCCCTTTTATGCACATCAGTCACCCCTATGGTAGGCCGAAGGTACACCCCTGGGCAGGATGCAATGTATGTGAAAGGTAGGACATGTACTAAGGTGTGTACCATGTCCTGACAGTGAAACACTCCCCATTTCGTTTTTCACTGTTGAAAGGCCATCTTGCCCATAGGACAGAATGGGGAGGCTGTGTAATATGTTTCCAGCCTATCTTCCCATAGGCTTAAGATGGAGGTGAAGTTTAGTGTGCCTGAACTCACATTTTAATAACACATCTTTTTGTGAAGGTGGTTTTTGCATTGTGTGTTTAGAAACCACACTTTTAGAAGTAACAAAAACAATGGTTCTGTTGGGTATTACCTAAATATTTCTTATGAAGACGCCTAGTGTTATCATATTATTCAATAATCATGAACATCAATATCTCGGTTTAACCAGACAAAAACAATAACACACAAGACACAAACTGTTATCTATTTCTTCGTTTTTTATATAAATTTAATCATTCATATATATACACAAATACGTAACTACGGCTGTCAACACAAGGTGAGGTATTATGATAAGTGATCAAGTGATATAAGTGCTCAGTGCTAGTGCTCCGTGCGCAATATATACAAAGTGTTTAAAATATGTACATGGGAAGGAATAGGCCAGAATTTTATAAGACAACAATGACTCTACTAAATATTGAATTTTATTAGTCAAGTAGAGCCTCGATCAGTCTGGACCGTGTGAGGTCGTCGACGTTTCAACCCAAATTCTGCTCCATTAGGTAGTCAGGACGGGTCTTCATCAGGACAAAGAACGGGGGTCAAGGGTGACAGCCTAACAATAAAAGAACACGAGTTATGCGTGTTCCTTGGCTCAGTCTGGACGAGATATAGGAGCGGGCGGTACAAATACTCACCCAAATAACACTTGAATAATTCCCGGTTATTCATACATCTTGCAGATCAAGATAGAGAAATCCAATTTTATTGTAATTAATGACACAAATCTAAAAGAAAGAAGGGAAATCAAATTCAAACCCTTCTGCATATCAAACTGGCTATCGATTTAGGTTCAAGAGCTCATTACGTAAAGAAATATTGGTACATGCGGCCCCAATGACCAAAGGAAGCTATAATTGCCTAGGCCAAGAAGATCAAAAGTTCACATGCAACTGAGTGTAGTTGAATATTTAACTACAAGATACAGTGGCTAGAAGGCGTCTAAGCCATATTTAACTCAATCCACCCCAAAAAATTTTGAATGGGGGCTCGGTGTACAACATTTAAGCCACAGCAGCCACGATGATCAGCAAGTCAAGTTTAAAATTGAATTACACACTAAAAGGTGCTCGATATTATCTAATCAAGCCGAAGGCCTGACAGAGAAGGCGCCCATGCTGCACTTAACAAAAATTCCAATGACAGTTCAATTAATAGTAACAAGCAACGCACACCCTTTAAGCAAAGGGTCAGTGTTAGTCACGTACGACCCCTGCAGCGGATGTGATCAGCAAATCATATTTTGAATTAGCATGACTAGAGGCTCAATATTGAATAATCAAACCAACAACCTAAAAAAGGGATCAACAGCCCAACAGCATATATTTTAGGGCTCCGTATTTATCGATAAGATGTTACTAACTAGCTAAAAGTCCATGTACATAGCACGAAAACATCAGAAAAAGACTATACATAGCCAACGTGTAAGATAACACCACTCAAAAAATGGAAGGTCTGAGTGATGAATCTAAGAATAAAGCAAAGGTTAATTTACACCAAGCTAAATATTTTGTGCACACAAACACGCACTATTGATATAATGTCATACGCTTACCTCAAAGAATTATTAAGGGGCAGCAACGGCAAATTCAGAGCTGTCTAGCGGCAACAGGCATATATCCTGTGAAGCAGCCACCATCTGTCTAAAAAAATAACAGGGAGGTAGATTCAGTCCAAGCTAAATGTTTAAAATATTTCGCGACACAGACAGACACGCATTGTGTCTATATTGACATGCGCTTACCTCAATAATTCAAGAAGAGACAGCAACGGCAATTTCAGTGCTGTCTCACGGAAACAGGCATGTGTCCTGTACAACCGCGACCATCCGTCTGAAGGAATAGCCAGCGGCGTCGAGCCGAGATTTAAAGCGATGACACGTACAAAAACGTGCACGTCACGCTGGTGTAAGCAGCAGCTAGATACTGACTAACCCGGTTGTTAGGGAAACAAAAGCGTCTACCCGATCGCTAGGAGCCAACCATCAGCAATAGAGAGAAGCCATACAAATGTAATCGAAATGGCTCTCGGACAGCATTCAAACCCATGCTTAATAACATGCACCTTTCAACAAAGGCATCGCATGTACAAACATATATAATGAGCCAATCGTTATTTCCAGTATTGAGAGAGCATCACGCCCATCTTCTATTTGAAACTAATGCGTTATTATAATGCGTGCATAACAGATAAAACCTATTGTGAGCAAACAAAGGTTAGTTTGAATCCTAAATCACGCACAATAATACACAAATAATAGCAATCAAAAAGCTTTCACTTTACAAATTAACTCACGATGCAAGCTAAGTACAGCATAGATAATGTCAAAAGATTACATTTGTCTTTCATATTCAAATGATATCCATACATTTTAAGGAATATATAATCCCTTCACACAACATATATTTAACATATTCAACTCACAAAGTATATGAATATGACAAATACATAAACAGCATGATAAAAGTCATAGAATACAATCGGGGACCACTAATCAGAGCAAATGAGTGTAAACTAAAATACATAGTCATAATATACAACAGAAGCACTAAAGTTGACCCATTTGCTTTGCAGTTTCCTCAAATTCATTAAGGCCCTCTGCTACTGAGTTAAAAGAATGAATCCATCTGCACTCCTTGTAGTTTAGGGTCGCAACTACAGACCCACCTCGGGGAGGAGGGCAGATTTTTTCAATCACACACCAACGGTACTCTCAGGGGGGTGGTTCTGAGTTGTAAAGTGCTCCACTAGTGGGGCTCCCTGTACTTTACATCTAACTCTGCTCATATGCTGCAGAATTCTTGTTTTTACCTTCTGAGTGGTCTGACCTACATATAGTAAATTACATGGGCAACGAATAATATAGACCACGTTGATACTATTACAGTTGGTAAAATATGGCAACTTGTAAGTTCGATTGTTATGTGTATAGATAACTCCCTCAATAGTCAACGGGCATGCTTTGCAGTTCCCACATTTATGATGTCCAGTTATCGGTGGTAAGCCTAGTTGGCTTCTCAAGTCAGGTTGCTTTTCCGGCTCGAGGTAAGCTTTCACTACATTGTCCTTGATATTCCTGCCTCTTTTGAAAGCGAACAATGGGTTTTCTGTGATGTTCAGTTCACTGGCAACCAGATTCCAATACTTATTAACAATTTTCTTAATGTCATTGCTTTTGGAATTAAATGTGGTCACACACACAATGTTTTCCATCTTAGTCTGTCTCTGTTTTATTTGAAGTAACTCATCTCGCGGGCAATACCAAGCTCGCTTTCCGTGCCCGTTTGAGTAGTCCTTTTGGGTAACCTCTTTCTCTTAAGCGAGTCGAAAGGATTTCAGTTTCTTTAAAAAAATCAACTCTGCGCGTACAATTCCTTCTAAGCCTGAGGTACTGGCCATACGGTAGATTATCCCTCAGGCTCCGTGGATGATGCGATTGATATTTGAGAAGTGTGTTTCTCTCCGTGGGCTTACGGTATAAATCACAATAAAGGAGGCCCTCATCAACTCGGAATGTCAGATCCAGAAAGTCAATGGCTTCATTGTTATAAGCCATAGTGAACTGAATGTCACTCGTTCTATTATTCAACCAGTCCCTGAAGTTCTTGAGATCATCTTCAGTGCCGGACCAGACCATTATGGCGTTGTCTATGTACCGTTTCCATATTGCAATAGACTCAATGTAAGGATTGTCATGGCTGTATAAAAATTCTTATTCATAATCATCCATGAAGATATTCGCCAAACTTGGAGCATAAGTAGCTCCCATCGCAACACCCTTACATTGGAAATAAAACTGGTTTCTGAAGACAAAATAGTTTTTCTTCATCGCAATCTCCAACATAGTGATTAAAAAGTCAGTCGGTATCCAGTGTGGTCTCGGACGACTATCCAAAGTGTGTTTCACCACATTCACAGCCTTGTCCTGTGGGATAGACGTATACAAAGAGGAAACGTCAAGCGTCACTAGTTGTTGTGTTCGGATATCAAATGGTTGGCCTTCCAATAATTGGATGATATGCATAGTATCCCTTACAAAAGACTTAGTCTCTGGGACCCAAGGCTGTAAGAAATGATCAATAAATTGATTAAGCGGTTCAAGGACTGAACCACACCCAGAGACAATCAATTTTTTTAGACAGATGGTCGCGGCTTCACAGGATATATGCCTGTTGCCGCTAGACAGCTCTGAATTTGCCGTTGCTGCCCCTTAATAATTCTTTGAGGTAAGCGTATGACATTATATCAATAGTGCGTGTTTGTGTGCACAAAATATTTAGCTTGGTCTAAATTAACCTTTGCTTTATTCTTAGATTCATCACTCGGACCTTCCATTTTTTGAGTGGTGTTATCTTACACGTTGGCTATGTATAGTCTTTTTCTGATGTTTTCGTGCTATGCACATGGACTTTTAGCTAGTTAGTAACATCTTATCAATAAATACGGAGCTCTAAAATATATGCTGTTGGGCTGTTGATCCCTTTTTTTAGGTTGTTGGTTTGATTATTCAATATCGAGCCTCTAGTCATGCTAATTCAAAATATGATTTGCTGATCACATCCGCTGCAGGGGTCGTACGTGACTAACACTGACCCTTTGCTCAAAGGGTGTGCGTTGCTTGTTACTATTAATTGAACTGTCATTGGAATTTTTGTTAAGTGCAGCATGGGCGCCTTCTCTGTCAGGCCTTCGGCTTGATTAGATAATATCGAGCACCTTTTTAGTGTGTAATTCAATTTTAAGGTTACCCAAAAGGACTACTCAAACGGGCACGGAAACGAGCTTGGTATTGCCCGCGAGATGAGTTACTTCAAATAAAACAGAGACAGACTAAGATGGAAAACATTGTGTGTGTGACCACATTTAATTCCAAAAGCAATGACATTAAGAAAATTGTTAATAAGTATTGGAATCTGGTTGCCAGTGAACTGAACATCACAGAAAACCCATTGTTCGCTTTCAAAAGAGGCAGGAATATCAAGGACAATGTAGTGAAAGCTTACCTCGAGCCGGAAAAGCAACCTGACTTGAGAAGCCAACTAGGCTTACCACCGATAACTGGACATCATAAATGTGGGAACTGCAAAGCATGCCCGTTGACTATTGAGGGAGTTATCTATACACATAACAATCGAACTTACAAGTTGCCATATTTTACCAACTATAATAGTATCAACGTGGTCTATATTATTCGTTGCCCATGTAATTTACTATATGTAGGTCAGACCACTCAGAAGGTAAAAACAAGAATTCTGCAGCATATGAGCAGAGTTAGATGTAAAGTACAGGGAGCCCCACTAGTGGAGCACTTTACAACTCAGAACCACCCCTGAGAGCATCCGTTGGTGTGTGATTGAAAAAATCTGCCCTCCTCCCGAGGTGGGTCTGTAGTTGCGACCCTAAACTACAAGGAGTGCAGATGGATTCATTCTTTTAACTCAGTAGCAGAGGGCCTTAATGAATTTGAGGAAACTGCAAAGCAAATGGGTCAACTTTAGTGCTTCTGTTGTATATTATGACTATGTATTTTAGTTTACACTCATTTGCTCTGATTAGTGGTCCCCGATTGTATTCTATGACTTTTATCATGCTGTTTATGTATTTGTCATATTCATATACTTTGTGAGTTGAATATGTTAAATATATGTTGTGTGAAGGGATTATATATTCCTTAAAATGTATGGATATCATTTGAATATGAAAGACAAATGTAATCTTTTGACATTATCTATGCTGTACTTAGCTTGCATCGTGAGTTAATTTGTAAAGTGAAAGCTTTTTGATTGCTATTATTTGTGTATTATTGTGCGTGATTTAGGATTCAAACTAACCTTTGTTTGCTCACAATAGGTTTTATCTGTTATGCACGCATTATAATAACGCATTAGTTTCAAATAGAAGATGGGCGTGATGCTCTCTCAATACTGGAAATAACGATTGGCTCATTATATATGTTTGTACATGCGATGCCTTTGTTGAAAGGTGCATGTTATTAAGCATGGGTTTGAATGCTGTCCGAGAGCCATTTCGATTACATTTGTATGGCTTCTCTCTATTGCTGATGGTTGGCTCCTAGCGATCGGGTAGACGCTTTTGTTTCCCTAACAACCGGGTTAGTCAGTATCTAGCTGCTGCTTACACCAGCGTGACGTGCACGTTTTGTACGTGTCATCGCTTTAAATCTCGGCTCGACGCCGCTGGCTATTCCTTCAGACGGATGGTCGCGGTTGTACAGGACACATGCCTGTTTCCGTGAGACAGCACTGAAATTGCCGTTGCTGTCTCTTCTTGAATTATTGAGGTAAGCGCATGTCAATATAGACACAATGCATGTCTGTCTGTGTGCGCGAAATATTTTAAACATTTAGCTTGGACTGAATCTACCTCCCTGTTATTTTTTTAGACAGATGGTCGCGGCTTCACAGGATATATGCCTGTTGCCGCTAGACAGCTCTGAATTTGCCGTTGCTGCCCCTTAATAATTCTTTGAGGTAAGCGTATGACATTATATCAATAGTGCGTGTTTGTGTGCACAAAATATTTAGCTTGGTCTAAATTAACCTTTGCTTTATTCTTAGATTCATCACTCGGACCTTCCATTTTTTGAGTGGTGTTATCTTACACGTTGGCTATGTATAGTCTTTTTCTGATGTTTTCGTGCTATGCACATGGACTTTTTAGCTAGTTAGTAACATCTTATCGATAAATACGGAGCCCTAAAATATATGCTGTTGGGCTGTTGATCCCTTTTTTTAGGTTGTTGGTTTGATTATTCAATATCGAGCCTCTAGTCATGCTAATTCAAAATATGATTTGCTGATCACATCCGCTGCAGGGGTCGTACGTGACTAACACTGACCCTTTGCTTAAAGGGTGTGCGTTGCTTGTTACTATTAATTGAACTGTCATTGGAATTTTTGTTAAGTGCAGCATGGGCGCCTTCTCTGTCAGGCCTTCGGCTTGATTAGATAATATCGAGCACCTTTTAGTGTGTAATTCAATTTTAAGGTTACCCAAAAGGACTACTCAAACGGGCACGGAAACGAGCTTGGTATTGCCCGCGAGATGAGTTACTTCAAATAAAACAGAGACAGACTAAGATGGAAAACATTGTGTGTGTGACCACATTTAATTCCAAAAGCAATGACATTAAGAAAATTGTTAATAAGTATTGGAATCTGGTTGCCAGTGAACTGAACATCACAGAAAACCCATTGTTCGCTTTCAAAAGAGGCAGGAATATCAAGGACAATGTAGTGAAAGCTTACCTCGAGCCGGAAAAGCAACCTGACTTGAGAAGCCAACTAGGCTTACCACCGATAACTGGACATCATAAATGTGGGAACTGCAAAGCATGCCCGTTGACTATTGAGGGAGTTATCTATACACATAACAATCGAACTTACAAGTTGCCATATTTTACCAACTGTAATAGTATCAACGTGGTCTATATTATTCGTTGCCCATGTAATTTACTATATGTAGGTCAGACCACTCAGAAGGTAAAAACAAGAATTCTGCAGCATATGAGCAGAGTTAGATGTAAAGTACAGGGAGCCCCACTAGTGGAGCACTTTACAACTCAGAACCACCCCCTGAGAGCATCCGTTGGTGTGTGATTGAAAAAATCTGCCCTCCTCCCGAGGTGGGTCTGTAGTTGCGACCCTAAACTACAAGGAGTGCAGATGGATTCATTCTTTTAACTCAGTAGCAGAGGGCCTTAATGAATTTGAGGAAACTGCAAAGCAAATGGGTCAACTTTAGTGCTTCTGTTGTATATTATGACTATGTATTTTAGTTTACACTCATTTGCTCTGATTAGTGGTCCCCGATTGTATTCTATGACTTTTATCATGCTGTTTATGTATTTGTCATATTCATATACTTTGTGAGTTGAATATGTTAAATATATGTTGTGTGAAGGGATTATATATTCCTTAAAATGTATGGATATCATTTGAATATGAAAGACAAATGTAATCTTTTGACATTATCTATGCTGTACTTAGCTTGCATCGTGAGTTAATTTGTAAAGTGAAAGCTTTTTGATTGCTATTATTTGTGTATTATTGTGCGTGATTTAGGATTCAAACTAACCTTTGTTTGCTCACAATAGGTTTTATCTGTTATGCACGCATTATAATAACGCATTAGTTTCAAATAGAAGATGGGCGTGATGCTCTCTCAATACTGGAAATAACGATTGGCTCATTATATATGTTTGTACATGCGATGCCTTTGTTGAAAGGTGCATGTTATTAAGCATGGGTTTGAATGCTGTCCGAGAGCCATTTCGATTACATTTGTATGGCTTCTCTCTATTGCTGATGGTTGGCTCCTAGCGATCGGGTAGACGCTTTTGTTTCCCTAACAACCGGGTTAGTCAGTATCTAGCTGCTGCTTACACCAGCGTGACGTGCACGTTTTTGTACGTGTCATCGCTTTAAATCTCGGCTCGACGCCGCTGGCTATTCCTTCAGACGGATGGTCGCGGTTGTACAGGACACATGCCTGTTTCCGTGAGACAGCACTGAAATTGCCGTTGCTGTCTCTTCTTGAATTATTGAGGTAAGCGCATGTCAATATAGACACAATGCATGTCTGTCTGTGTGCGCGAAATATTTTAAACATTTAGCTTGGACTGAATCTACCTCCCTGTTATTTTTTAGACAGATGGTCGCGGCTTCACAGGATATATGCCTGTTGCCGCTAGACAGCTCTGAATTTGCCGTTGCTGCCCCTTAATAATTCTTTGAGGTAAGCGTATGACATTATATCAATAGTGCGTGTTTGTGTGCACAAAATATTTAGCTTGGTCTAAATTAACCTTTGCTTTATTCTTAGATTCATCACTCGGACCTTCCATTTTTTGAGTGGTGTTATCTTACACGTTGGCTATGTATAGTCTTTTTCTGATGTTTTCGTGCTATGCACATGGACTTTTTAGCTAGTTAGTAACATCTTATCGATAAATACGGAGCCCTAAAATATATGCTGTTGGGCTGTTGATCCCTTTTTTTAGGTTGTTGGTTTGATTATTCAATATCGAGCCTCTAGTCATGCTAATTCAAAATATGATTTGCTGATCACATCCGCTGCAGGGGTCGTACGTGACTAACACTGACCCTTTGCTTAAAGGGTGTGCGTTGCTTGTTACTATTAATTGAACTGTCATTGGAATTTTTGTTAAGTGCAGCATGGGCGCCTTCTCTGTCAGGCCTTCGGATTGATTAGATAATATCGAGCACCTTTTTAGTGTCTAATTCAATTTTAAACTTGACTTGCTGATCATCGTGGCTGCTGTGGCTTAAATGTTGTACACCGAGCCCCCATTCAAAAAAAAATTTTTTTTGTGGATTGAGTTAAATATGGCTTAGACGCTTTCTAGCCGCTGTATCTTGTAGTTAAATATTCAACTACACTCAGTTGCATGTGAACTTTTGATCTTCTTGGCCTAGGCAATTATAGCTTCCTTTGGTCATTGGGGCCGCATGTACCAATATTTCTTTACGTAATGAGCTCTTGAACCTAAATCGATAGCCAGTTTGATATGCAGAAGGGTCTGAATTTGATTTCCCTTCTTTCTTTTAGAGTTGTGTCATTAATTACAATAAAATTGGATTTCTCTATCTTGATCTGCAAGATGTATGAATAACCGGGAATTATTCAAGTGTTATTTGGGTGAGTATTTGTACCGCCCGCTCCTATATCTCGTCCAGACTGAGCCAAGGAACACGCATAACTCGTGTTCTTTTTATTGTTAGGCTGTCACCCTTGACCCCCGTTCTTTGTCCTGATGAAGACCCGTCCTGACTACCTAATGGAGCAGAATTTGGGTTGAAACGTCGACGACCTCACACGGTCCAGACTGATCGAGGCTCTACTTGACTAATAAAATTCTATATTTAGTAGAGTCATTGTTGTCTTATAAAATTCTGGCCTATTCCTTCCCATGTACATATTTTAAACACTTTGTATATATTGCGCACGGAGCACTAGCACTGAGCACTTATATCACTTGATCACTTATCATAATACCTCACCTTGTGTTGACAGCCGTAGTTACGTATTTGTGTATATATATGAATGATTAAATTTATATAAAAAACGAAGAAATAGATAACAGTTTGTGTCTTGTGTGTTATTGTTTTTGTCTGGTTAAACCGAGATATTGATGTTCATGATTATTGAATAATATGATAACACTAGGCGTCTTCATAAGAAATATTTAGGTAATACCCAACAGAACCATTGTTTTTGTTACTTTATCTATACCCAGGTTCTGAGGGACACCGGGTCGCCCCATTATTGTTTAAACTTTAATTAGTGCAGGTAACTACTTGCAAGGGTTGTTTTACTCTCATTTGTTGTCTTTTTATGTTGTATGTATTAACAATGAAGGATTGTATACTATGGATGTTATTATAAAATTGAAAGATTGGATATTGATGGTTGTAGCGCATACCACTTTATGATGTCTGATAAAGAAACCTTATCATACAGTGAAGAGTATATAGCGAAACTCATACATGACCAGGGCGCATCGAATTTTCTGCTTGGGTCAGATAGAGTATCAGTAGATGCTACTCTTAATGAGAAATTAGCGAAAATTGAAAGGTTAGAGAAAAAACTTATTCGCTCACGCCTCCATGGCCATGTATTAACAAAGTATTTGCAAGCAAATATAATTCCTAAAGGCTTGCAAATTAGGAATGAGCCTGCCATTTTCATAGATGTCCCCAAGTTCAGAGAGGGTTTCAGTTACGTGGCTAATAACTGCTCCAGGCACTGGATGGTGCTTGGAGTAGAGACTGCAATTGAATATGTTAAAAAACTTACCCAAGAAATTGCAGACCTGAAAAGAGAAATACTAGAGGACAGTGCCCTTTCGAATGCAAAGGAGGCGTTAGAGTGAGCAGAAAAGACACTGGCGGATTTCAATACAATAACTTTAAATAAAAAGCTTGACAAACTGGCAAAAGATGTAAGGAATTATGACAAAAGTTTACTTATCCCTACCTGTCTGATGATTATTATCAGCTTGATAGTCAGGGATTCTTCACAAACAGAAGTAGGCAGGGACCACGGAGGTTTAACACTTTTTCAGACTCCTCCCTGGGTAGTAGCTCCGACTCAGAAACTGATAGACCATCTACCAGCCGCCAGGGGAACCAGGGCCCCCATTTTTTAGGGGAGGGCTACCACCAGCCCAACAGGGGTGGGGGTGGCCAACAGAATTGGGAACGACCAAGGGGCTGGGGCAAGGGCAGGAACACACAAAGGAGCAATTCAAGGGTCAGATTCTTTCCATCAGAGACACACGGGGAGATTTCTACCCGCAAACAAACTTACAAATGGTGAGAGCACACACCTTTACCACTGCAGATGCCTGTGGGTATCACCAAGACAATGCTGGTTTAATACATGCAGCGGATATTCCGACTCTAGAGCAGGAAGCTCAAACTGTAATGGAAGAAAATTCGACTTCTGTAGTGAATCCTGCAGTGAGTATGGATGCCCGAGACACCATATATGCCACAAATGTTTTGCTACCAGCTCACACTGAATCGCTGATAATAGGGACAGTTAACCATGACTTACAGGATGGTGCTAATCCTCCAGTGGTTTTAAATACAAACCTGGACCCCATAATCAACCTTTCCGGACATAGCATGTCGCCAGCTGAAAGGGAGGTCCTTAGTAAAGGGTTGTCCTTTGTACCGACTGTTATACCGGATGCTTTCACAATCAAGCTTGAAATGCAGAGATTTTTAGGAAAATCAGACTCAAGTACTACTTCAGCAAAAATATTTATAATCCAACAGCAACTGCCACTTCTTTCAGGCCAACTTCTACCTTCACACCAGGGGCCTACCTGATGAGTCGAAGGATATTGGCCTATGAGCAGATCGTCCTTCAGGAAACCATGGAATTACTGGAAGAGCGACGATACATAAAACACAATATCAGTAAAGAAGAAAAATTGGCATTATACTCATTGCGAAACAATAAAGCCATTGTCATAAAAGCGGCAGACAAGGGCGGTGCTGTAGTGCTACAGAGTACTGTGGATTATGTGGACGAGATTGAACGACAATTGGGAGTACAAGAAAGCTATCTCCCCATACCAAGGGATCCCACCTCAGAGATCAAGTCTCTCATAGAAAAACTTACGATGGACAGACTGAGAGATGGTTTCCTGAGCCAACCTGAGAATGATTTCTTGAATAAAAAAGAACCGAGAATTCCAACAATATATACCATACCCAAGGTGCATAAATGTTTAGAAAAGCCACCTGGGAGACCGATTGTCTCTGGGTGTGGTTCAGTCCTTGAACCGCTTAATCAATTTATTGATCATTTCTTACAGCCTTGGGTCCCAGAGACTAAGTCTTTTGTAAGGGATACTATGCATATCATCCAATTATTGGAAGGCCAACCATTTGATATCCGAACACAACAACTAGTGACGCTTGACGTTTCCTCTTTGTATACGTCTATCCCACAGGACAAGGCTGTGAATGTGGTGAAACACACTTTGGATAGTCGTCCGAGACCACACTGGATACCGACTGACTTTTTAATCACTATGTTGGAGATTGCGATGAAGAAAAACTATTTTGTCTTCAGAAACCAGTTTTATTTCCAATGTAAGGGTGTTGCGATGGGAGCTACTTATGCTCCAAGTTTGGCAAATATCTTCATGGATGATTATGAAGAAGAATTTTTATACAGCCATGACAATCCTTACATTGAGTCTATTGCAATATGGAAACGGTACATAGACGACGTCATAATGGTCTGGTCCGGCACTGAAGATGATCTCAAGAACTTCAGGGACTGGTTGAATAATAGAACGAGTGACATTCAGTTCACTATGGCTTATAACAATGAAGCCATTGACTTCCTGGATCTGACATTCCGAGTTGATGAGGGCCTCCTTTATTGTGATTTATACCGTAAGCCCACGGAGAGAAACACACTTCTCAAATATCAATCGCATCATCCACGGAGCCTGAGGGATAATCTACCGTATGGCCAGTACCTCAGGCTTAGAAGGAATTGTACGCGCAGAGTTGATTTTTTTAAAGAAACTGAAATCCTTTCGACTCGCTTAAGAGAAAGAGGTTACCCAAAAGGACTACTCAAACGGGCACGGAAACGAGCTTGGTATTGCCCGCGAGATGAGTTACTTCAAATAAAACAGAGACAGACTAAGATGGAAAACATTGTGTGTGTGACCACATTTAATTCCAAAAGCAATGACATTAAGAAAATTGTTAATAAGTATTGGAATCTGGTTGCCAGTGAACTGAACATCACAGAAAACCCATTGTTCGCTTTCAAAAGAGGCAGGAATATCAAGGACAATGTAGTGGAAGCTTACCTCGAGCCGGAAAAGCAACCTGACTTGAGAAGCCAACTAGGCTTACCACCGATAACTGGACATCATAAATGTGGGAACTGCAAAGCATGCCCGTTGACTATTGAGGGAGTTATCTATACACATAACAATCGAACTTACAAGTTGCCATATTTTACCAACTGTAATAGTATCAACGTGGTCTATATTATTCGTTGCCCATGTAATTTACTATATGTAGGTCAGACCACTCAGAAGGTAAAAACAAGAATTCTGCAGCATATGAGCAGAGTTAGATGTAAGGTACAGGGAGCCCCACTAGTGGAGCACTTTACAACTCAGAACCACCCCCTGAGAGCATCCGTTGGTGTGTGATTGAAAAATCTGCCCTCCTCCCGAGGTGGGTCTGTAGTTGCGACCCTAAACTACAAGGAGTGCAGATGGATTCATTCTTTTAACTCAGTAGCAGAGGGCCTTAATGAATTTGAGGAAACTGCAAAGCAAATGGGTCAACTTTAGTGCTTCTGTTGTATATTATGACTATGTATTTTAGTTTACACTCATTTGCTCTGAGTAGTGGTCCCCGATTGTATTCTATGACTTTTATCATGCTGTTTATGTATTTGTCATATTCATATACTTTGTGAGTTGAATATGTTAAATATATGTTGTGTGAAGGGATTATATATTCCTTAAAATGTATGGATATCATTTGAATATGAAAGACAAATGTAATCTTTTGACATTATCTATGCTGTACTTAGCTTGCATCGTGAGTTAATTTGTAAAGTGAAAGCTTTTTGATTGCTATTATTTGTGTATTATTGTGCGTGATTTAGGATTCAAACTAACCTTTGTTTGCTCACAATAGGTTTTATCTGTTATGCACGCATTATAATAACGCATTAGTTTCAAATAGAAGATGGGCGTGATGCTCTCTCAATACTGGAAATAACGATTGGCTCATTATATATGTTTGTACATGCGATGCCTTTGTTGAAAGGTGCATGTTATTAAGCATGGGTTTGAATGCTGTCCGAGAGCCATTTCGATTACATTTGTATGGCTTCTCTCTATTGCTGATGGTTGGCTCCTAGCGATCGGGTAGATGCTTTTGTTTCCCTAACAACCGGGTTAGTCAGTATCTAGCTGCTGCTTACACCAGCGTGACGTGCACGTTTTTGTACGTGTCATCGCTTTAAATCTCGGCTTGACGCCGCTGGCTATTCCTTCAGACGGATGGTCGCGGTTGTACAGGACACATGCCTGTTTCCGTGAGACAGCACTGAAATTGCCGTTGCTGTCTCTTCTTGAATTATTGAGGTAAGCGCATGTCAATATAGACACAATGCGTGTCTGTCTGTGTGCGCGAAATATTTTAAACATTTAGCTTGGACTGAATCTACCTCCCTGTTATTTTTTTAGACAGATGGTCGCGGCTTCACAGGATATATGCCTGTTGCCGCTAGACAGCTCTGAATTTGCCGTTGCTGCCCCTTAATAATTCTTTGAGGTAAGCGTATGACATTATATCAATAGTGCGTGTTTGTGTGCACAAAATATTTAGCTTGGTCTAAATTAACCTTTGCTTTATTCTTAGATTCATCACTCGGACCTTCCATTTTTTGAGTGGTGTTATCTTACACGTTGGCTATGTATAGTCTTTTTCTGATGTTTTCGTGCTATGCACATGGACTTTTTAGCTAGTTAGTAACATCTTATCGATAAATACGGAGCCCTAAAATATATGCTGTTGGGCTGTTGATCCCTTTTTTAGGTTGTTGGTTTGATTATTCAATATCGAGCCTCTAGTCATGCTAATTCAAAATATGATTTGCTGATCACATCCGCTGCAGGGGTCGTACGTGACTAACACTGACCCTTTGCTTAAAGGGTGTGCGTTGCTTGTTACTATTAATTGAACTGTCATTGGAATTTTTGTTAAGTGCAGCATGGGCGCCTTCTCTGTCAGGCCTTTGGCTTGATTAGATAATATCGAGCACCTTTTTAGTGTGTAATTCTATTTTAAACTTGACTTGCTGATCATCGTGGCTGCTGTGGCTTAAATGTTGTACACCGAGCCCCCATTCAAAATTTTTTTTTTTTTGTGGATTGAGTTAAATATGGCTTAGACGCCTTCTAGTCGCTGTATCTTGTAGTTAAATATTCAACTACACTCAGTTGCACGTGAACTTTTGATCTTCTTGGCCTAGGCAATTATAGCTTCCTTTGGTCATTGGGGCCGCATGTACCAATATTTCTTTACGTAATGAGCTCTTGAACCTAAATCGATAGCCAGTTTGATATGCAGAAGGGTCTGAATTTGATTTCCCTTCTTTCTTTTAGATTTGTGTCATTAATTACAATAAAATTGGATTTCTCTATCTTGATCTGCAAGATGTATGAATAACCGGGAATTATTCAAGTGTTATTTGGGTGAGTATTTGTACCGCCCGCTCCTATATCTCGTCCAGACTGAGCCAAGGAACACGCATAACTCGTGTTCTTTTTATTGTTAGGCTGTCACCCTTGACCCCCGTTCTTTGTCCTGATGAAGACCCGTCCTGACTACCTAATGGAGCAGAATTTGGGTTGAAACGTCAACGACCTCACACGGTCCAGACTGATCGAGGCTCTACTTGACTAATAAAATTCTATATTTAGTAGAGTCATTGTTGTCTTATAAAATTCTGGCCTATTCCTTCCCATGTACATATTTTAAACACTTTGTATATATTGCGCACGGAGCACTAGCACTGAGCACTTATATCACTTGATCACTTATCATAATACCTCACCTTGTGTTGACAGCCGTAGTTACGTATTTGTGTATATATATGAATGATTAAATTTATATAAAAAACGAAGAAATAGATAACAGTTTGTGTCTTGTGTGTTATTGTTTTTGTCTGGTTAAACCGAGATATTGATGTTCATGATTATTGAATAATATGATAACACTAGGCGTCTTCATAAGAAATATTTAGGTAATACCCAACAGAACCATTGTTTTTGTTACTTTATCTATACCCAGGTTCTGAGGGACACCGGGTCGCCCCATTATTGTTTAAATACTTTTAGAAGTGGCTGTTTTTTTGTGTTCTAACAATTCTGTGTGTCTCTGCAGACACCCACAACTGGTTTGGACAGGAGTCAGTGCCCCCTGAACACAAAGACTTCAAAGACATTTAGGGGTATAACTATGAGAGCTAAAACCGCTGAACTTAGGACTGTCCAAGACTGAAATGGACTGATCAAGACTGTAAAGGATTGAAACTACTTCGTGGTCAAGAGGAACCTCTGCCAAGGAATAAACAGCTGAAGAGACTGAAGGAAAGGACTGACCCTTGCTGTGTGTTCCGGGGCTGGCCTGCAGTTTGCTGATTTAACCAAGGAGAGGTGAAGGGACTTTGCTGTGTGCTGTGTCCCCCTGCTTGAAAGGACTTTGCTGTGTGCTATGTCCTGAAGTAACTTGTCCCCAAGGGCCTGAGGAGAGCTGGCTCCCTGTTGTGGAAACTCAGGAACACAAAAGTTTCCAGAGGAGTGTCTCAGCGACGCTGTGTGCATGTGGTTTTTGCAGCCTGAGTCCTTTGTAAGAACTGCCCCGTGATCGTGTGCACCCGGAGTCCAAGTGAGTCTCAGCGACGCTGTGTGCATGTGCTTTGTGCAGCCTGAGACCTTCGTGAGGATTGTCCTGTGATTGTGTGCACCCGGAATCCAAGTGAGTCTCAGCGACGCTGTGTGCGTGTGCTTCATGCAGCCTGAGACCTTCGTGAGGATTGCCCTGTGATCGTGGGCTCCTGGAGTCCAAGTGAGTCTCAGCGACGCTGTGTGCGTGTGCTTCGTGCAGCCTGAGACGTTCGTGAGGATTGTCCTGTGACCGTGTACACCTGAAGCTCAAGTGAGTCTCAGCAGCGCTCTGTGTGTGTGCTTCGTGCAGCCTGAGACCTTTGTGAGTATTGCCCTGTGATCATGTACACCCGAAGCTTAAGTGAGTCTCAGCAACGCTGTGTGCGTATGCCCTGTTGCAGCCTGAGACCTTCATCATTGCCATCGGCTCGGACCGGCATCCCCAGAGAAGCGGTGCCGCCGGCCCGAGCCTGCCTGTGCCAAGGAGAGACCTCGAACCATCACGTCGGGGGTCCGTGTTCCACTGCCCGAGGTCAACGAAGTCGCCCCAGAGGACCAAGCTGTGAGGAGAGGAGAGCGAGATCGCACCCCCCAGGTAACGCTCAGCGAGTGTGCGTGTGTCGCCGCCTGGGGCGGGGTGCGGTCTCGGAGAGAAATGCTCTCGGCCTTTCCCATCCTTGCAGCGCGAGCCCCCGCTCCAGTGAGAATTGCGGCCCGTACTTGCTGAGGAGTGGCAGTACCGGGGCCGGAGTGTGGAGCTGCACTTTGTTTACACCAGACCAGTGTTGGGGGCATATTTTGGCAGTAGCTGACCGCGAGTCAGTACGAGTGGCATAGAGTCCGTCCAGAGCACCATGAACGGTGCTGGAATACATTATTGTTGGCATTACGAACTGCCTGATTGTTGCATTACGCATTGCATTATTTTTGCATTACGAACTGCCTGATTGTTGCATTACGCATTGCATTATTTTTGCATTACAAACTGCCTGATTGTTGCATTACGCATTGCATTATTTTTGCATTATGAACTGCCTGATTGTTGCATTACGCATCACATTATTTTGGCATAACGAACTGCATTATTTTTACATTACGAAGTGCCTGATTCTTGCACTACGAACTGCATAGCATTGCATTAGGACTGCATTGGGATCATTGAAAATTGCTCATTAATACTGCAAGAACCTACAAGGGCTTGCTGGCCTAATAACCGGCCAGGTGAAATATTACAAGTACGCATATGTTGGATGTTTATCGTGTAATCTCTTTGTATATCTTTTTATATAAACTTATACTTGTTTTTTATGAAACTCGTGTGGAGTCCATTTGTGGTGTCGTCATTGGGTTACTGAGAGCGGGATTGCAAATACTTTACACATTGCCTTGGAGATAAGCCTGGCTGCTCGTGCCAAGCTACCGGGGGTGTGAGAAGGGGCTATCTCAGAAGGTGTCCTTCCTTTCCCTGACTTAGAAGCAAGGGTCCCTATTTGGACTAAGGTACCTACCTCAGCCAACTGGGGACCCCCAATTCTAACCTTGGGTAGCAACGGGTGGGGATTTGAACCCTCCCCGTTCTAACACTCCTCCTGCCTAGTCCTAAAAGTTGGGACTTAGAAACTTTCTAAGGATTTTTGCCAAAAGAACGAGAGGCTACCCCCAGACTGCAACTGCATCACTTCTCCAGTTGCATTCAACTTGATGGTTTGCCTCGCTGAAAGAACTTTGACTTCAAAAAGGTGGATATCTTCATAGAGAGAAGCAGCTGAAAGTATCCTGTTGGCGAGGGACCTTTCCGGGCGTAAACTTTGAATTTCTCCTGCTCTGAGTTTTCCTGCCAAATTCAACAGCTTCACCTGGACTTCTTCTGACGGCTATCCGGCCTTGTGGAACCCATCTCAGCCCCAGCCAGCTGCCTTGCCCTGCTGAGGATCTTCGACTTCCCAAAAAGTTTCTAAGTCAGAAGATAAAACTTTCTACCGGATTGAACCTGGTCCCTGTATCCAACTCATACTCAATTGTGGTTAGCCTTAACTTTTGACTTTGCTCCGGTCTAGCATAACCAGGTACCCGTGATTGGAGCTTTGTGCTTTTTGGCGCTAGAAACATCTAACATTTAGAAAAAGAAAATCTCTGGTTCCTTACATTTGATTTTTGTCAATTTGGTGTCTATTTGTTCATTACATTTCTCACCTTTCACTATTTTTAATTAGATTAGATTGAGATTTTTATTTTGTTTTGTTGTCTACTTTTATCTGTTTTGGTACTAATAAATACTTTACACATTTATCCTAAGTTAATCCTATATTTTCTGTACTACAGCTACTAAGGGTTGAACTCAGGTTTAAATTATTGAGACCTAACTGGACCTAGTCTGGAATAGTGCTATTATTACTTGAAAATGACTGCCATCAACTTCAACTAATAATCCACTTTCTCACACTCTCTATTAAACACAGACTCACATTAAGAAAGTATGACAACATAAAAATCAGTCGCTCATGTTATACTAATAAGCTAAGCCAAGCAACTATTTACTCATCTAGTTGCCTGGGGGACTATATATTAAATATTCCATCTAAGTATAAAGCAGTATATTTGTTATGTTTCTTCTTCGCAATAGTATTTGATTTGAAGTACCCATTGCTTTTACTGCTTCAAAAATGTAATGATTGACACAAACCTGTATTTTTCAATGTACTTAAATCCCTTATTCTCATATCGTTTGTGAATCACTTGCCATGAATGCTATAGAGAACAAGTTTGTCAACTAATGTGTGACACTGAGATCCAGAGTGAGTTCTTAAGTTCTAATGGTCACCATATGCATGTCGGATGAGCGATGAAGTCTCTCTGGCATTAAGAATTTGGCATAATAATTATTTCAAGAGTTTTCACCATTTTTAAAAGGTTGATTGATTCCATACAGGCTTGGAAATCCTGCCTGCGGAAGTTTGTGGAAAATTTTCTCTGGGGTTATGATTGTACAGTTTGTGCTAAATACATGGTGAAGTCATTAATCTATAATTAAATCTAGCATCTGATGCTGGGAGTCAACATGTCCTCAGCATTGGGAAAGAGCGTTTGGCACATGATCTGTTGCAGCAATTTCGGAGTTGTGAAGAGTGGGAAAAGTAAGTTTCCAGTTGTAGGGGGATTTCTGTCTAATTCATTTTTTTTTATTTTTCCATCTGTAAAGTTGCACAGCTTTCAGATATGCTCTTATCAGTATAATGGGATTAAACAATTGGTTAACCATGATTCAATGAAACCAGGAAAATCAAGATGCTGATTGTTGATGCGGTCAGTGAAGTCAGTGGAGTGACAAAAGACAGAGCTCAGAATGAAAAAAAAACTTTACATGTATTTCTTTCGTGAGGGGCTGAAGTGCAGAGATGAAAGAACATGAAGTCTGGTTCTGTCTTAAAATAGGTGTGGATTAATCAAACCTAGGTAGAGTAGAAAACATAATAAGGACAAGAGCTCAGCAGAATTTTAGATCACAAGGCTTTCATAAATCAGAACTAGGAAATGGGATGTGGCACTTTTTTGGCCATGGGGATGGGCTTCTTGAATGAGTTTTATAAAGATGTTGTTTATTTACTTGTTAGAAATGGGGGTCTCTAGTTGGCAGAGGTAGGTACCTTTGTCCAAATAGGGACCCTTGCTTCTAGTCAGGGTAAGGGGGTACACATTTTAGATAACCCCTGCTCACCCCCTGGGTAGCTTGGCACGAGCAGACAGGCCTATCCCAAAGGCAATGTGTAAAGTATTTGCACTCAAAACACACAGTAATACAGTGATAACACTCAAATGGACACCACACCAGTTTAGAAAAATAAAGTATCTTTATCTAAACTCAACAAGACCAAAATGACAAAAATCCAACATACAAGTATTAAGAATATGACTTTAAAAAGGTTTCAAACAACTTTGCCCATCGAAAACTATGGATGCGTGATTTCTCTCAATGCACCTGTAGTTGCGACAAAATTCACAAGGCCAAACAGCCGCAGAGATGGGAAGCGCTGAAAAACAAACAGATGCGTCAGCTCCTGAGACCCTGGGGAGGTGATGCGACAGTTCTGCTGCATGCAGGAGAAGTGATGCTTCGAATCTGGTCTGTAGGGGGAAGTGATGCGTCGATTCCGAGACGGTTCTGGTCCGCAGGTGATGCGTCGGGAAAACTTGACGCACAGGTACGATGCGTGGAAATCAGTAATGCATTGGCTATTGATGCAGCGGCGTCGAGCGGCACTGCATCGGTTTTTGTAGCAGCCACAGGTGCTGCGTCAGTTTCGGCAGCGGCACGGTGATGCGTGGAGATTCTTCTCGCACAGCCATGCTGCATTGGAAAAACTGCTGCAAGAAGAGCGATGCATGGATTTACTTGTAGCTGCGTTGCTTTTCCAGCTCCCAACAGCAGACACAACCTCCAGAGGCCCAAGACAGTGACAGGCACCTCCTAGCAGGTCAGAACTCCAAGCAAGAAAGTTCAGGGGAGCTGGGGGTGAAGTCTTTGTGTCCCTGAGACTTTAAAATAGGAGGCAAGCTCTACTCAAGACCTTGGAGATCTTCTTCAAGCAAGGGACACAGCACACAGCAAATTCCTTCTCCTTACCTTGGCAGAAACTGCTACTTCAGGCCAACCCCAGACACACAGCAAATGGGGCAGTGCTTCTCCAGCTCCTCTCCTTGGCAAAGGTTCCTCTTGATTCCAGAAGTAGTCTAAAGTTCAGGGGTCTGGGCCCCACTTTTTATAGCACAAATTCCTTTGTTCTCTGGTGGCCGAGAAGCTCTTTGCCCAGCCAAAACCAGTTCTGTCCTCTCTGGTGCAGCTGCCTGGCAGGAGGTGGAGACAGCAGTGTCCAAGGCAGACCAGGCCCAATCAGGTGTGCAAGAAATCTCCTCCTCCTACTCTAAATGCAGCCCAGGTCTATTCAGCCCAGCCCTGACTCATCAAGGAAAGGCAGGACACACATCAACCCCCCCGGTGGCCGTCTGAGAGAATGCACATCCCAGCCCCTGTCATTCAAAAGCCAGTCAATCCACAAACCAGCAAAGGCACACAGGATGGCTAAGCAAGAAAATACCCACTTTCTAAAAGTGGTATTTTCAAACACACAATATAAAAATCATATTTACTATAAGATGCATCTTTATATTCTGAGTTCAGGCATACTAAACTTTAACTTCCTATCTTTTCCCAATGGGAAGTCATATTTATAAGATGTTGCAAATTAACTCCCATGTTATCCTATGGGGCAAGATAGCCTTTCAATTGTGAAAAACAAAATTGGCAGTATTTCACTATCAGGACATGTCACACACACCAGTACATGTCCTACCTTTCACATACACTGCACCCTGCCCAGGGGAGAACCTTGGGCCTACCATAAGGGTGTCTTACATGTAACAAAAGGGAAGGTTATGGCCTGGCAAGTGGGTTCACTTGCCAGGTCGACATGGCAGTTAACAAACTGCGCACAGACACTGCAGTTGCAGGTCTGAGATACCTTTTCAGGGCTACTCATGTGGGTGGCAAAATCAGTGCTGCAGGCCCACTAGTAGCATTTGATTTACAGGCCCTGGCACACTCAGTACACTTTACTAGGGGCTTACCAGTAAATCAAATATGCCAATCATGGATAACCAATCATGTTCAAAATTTACACAGAGAGCATATGCACTTTAGCACTGATTAGCAGTGGTAAAGTGCCCAGAGTCCTAAAGCCAACAAAAACAGGTCAGGAAAAATTAGGAGGAAGAAGCAAAAGTTTGGGGATAACCCTGCAAAAAGGGCCAAGTCCAACACAACCCCCTTCCAGCCTAAAGCCAGGGTAGACCAATCGATACCTTGATGGGCTTCCCTGCTTGGGGCAATAGAACATGGAACCTGGCCTGCAACAGCAGGGGTCTATTCCCGTTCTAAGCCTTCCTGAACCCAGTTGGATCCCTCTATCCATACTCTCAGGGCTCACTAAGCTGACCCATGGGGAACCCTTCTCTTCACCTGTGGACCCCATCTGTGCAGCACCTAAACTTACTTTGTTCACAGGTGTGTCCCAACAGGGAGACAGTACCCACATGGCCAACACAGTGGTGTGGCCCAGTCCACCCCCGGGGTGTGACTCCTGTCCCCCTCTCAGGGGCAACTCTGTCCACCAGGAAAGCAAGCCACAGTGGCCACTGACAACTGCCAGTGATGAGAGCCAGGCCTCATGCCTTCCAGGCCTCTCTAACCTCTGTGGCATCAGAGAATGGGGGATGGTAGCCCCTGGTGCCTGGCACCCTTTCTCCACTCTCCCTTCTGCCAGATCAGGTATGGCATCCTGGAACTGGCCCACCAGCCCAGGGTCTGTGGCTGGACAGGAGACTGGGGTGAGCTCCCCCACACCCTGTCCCCCTCCCCGGGGCTCTGCATCCCCCTACCGGGAGCAGTCCCCCTCAATTCCAGAATTGTCAGGGCATCTGTGGCAGGTGTCCCACACAATCCTCCCACCAGTTCAGGGGTGCTATCCTACAACTGGTACATTAGGTTAGGGTTTGTACCCTGAGGCTTGACATAGGACTGGGGTGGGCTCTCACACACCCGGTCCTCCTCCCTGGGGCTCTGCACCCTCCCACCTGGAGTGGTACCCCTAGAAGACAAACTGGTAGGGGCACTGTTAGCAGTTGCCCCTTCCTCAAGGTCAAGGGGACACCCTGAACCTGGTCCTCAAACCCAGGGTATGTACCCTTAGGCTGGACATGTGCCTGGCAACCCAGGACTTCCGGGGAAGTACACCAACTGCCCCCCAGGGAAACACACTCCTCATGAGTCGTGCAAGACACTTCCTGGCGCAGGTCTCCAGCCTCCTGTCCACCTGACAGATGTGGCCTCAACAGGGTCAGTCCTGGGGTGCTATGACCTCAGAGCTGGCAACCCCTGACCAACTGTCCTTCCAATGGGGACTGCATCCCCCCTCACCCTTTTCTCTGGACTCATGCACCCTCCCAACTGGAGCTGTGCTGCCAGACATCAGAACTGGTGGGATGCTTGATACAGCAGTTCCCCCCTGCTCACCTGACACTTTGGGATCCCCCTCAGTGGATGGCCTCCCTTTACAGAGTAGGCCCCCCTCCTGGTGTTCACTCATGGAACCAACCAGGCCCTGGGACTGGGCTTCGGGCACCTTGGGACACAGCCCACTCTCACTCCTTCTCTTCTGAGACAGGATGTGGGACCCTACATCCCTCCCACTACACTGGGACCAATCTGGGTTACCACAAACCTCCCCTCCCTCACTTGGTTGGGGAAAACCTGAGCCACCCCCTACAGGGTCATTCCCAAAAGCTTCTTCAGACCCTCTGGAATCCACCAAGAGCTCTGCCTCCAGTGCAAGCTCCCTGGGGTCAGAGAACTCACACTCCACCGGCTGTTGGCATAGCTCTGGAAAACAGGGACTTAAAATATGCTCTCCAACAATTGAATCACACAGCCCCACACAAGTGTTGAGCAAGCTACACTTTGCCTCATCATCCAGCGCCTCACACAAGTACCTCACATCACCCTCCTGAGACTGGCAAAACAGTGTCTGGCTGTTTCTGTCACTCAACCCAAACTCTTCTGGGTGGTCTCCATACTCACATAGCAAGGCTTCTACCATGGGGGAACCCCTCTCCCTGCACCTCTCATCTATGTTCAGTAGAGTGTCCCTCCTACCATGAGGAATATGAACTCCTGTGCCTGTTCCCCAATCCACCTCAGGGACACTGCGCACCACTGGAGCTACCTCATAACCCTGAACCCCAAGGTGTATGTCAACCCCCTCCTTCAAGTCAGGCGCCACATCTCTGGGTGTGTGTACTTCTCTCTCAGCACTAGACACTACATTTTTGCTTCCACCATCTGAGCTGGACTCCACCTCCAACCCAGGCAAGCTCACTTCATGAGCTAAACACTTTTCATTTTTCTTGGCTAAGACACTCATTGCCTCAAGCCTCTCGAGCTCCTCATCAAGCTCTCTCATTCTCAGCTCATGTGCCAAGATCAATTTCTTCTCTTCCAAGGCATAAGCCTTTTCACTCTCCACTGCCATCCTCTCATTCTCTATGGCAGCTTCTTGGTTTTTCATTTCCAATTGCTTCACCTGGAGCCTAATAACCTCCAGCTCATGATCCCTGGCCCTCTGCCTCTCCTCCATTTTCTCTGGAGAAAAGCAGGAGGAAGACATACTGCTGCCAGGCCTGGAGGGCACTCTCCCTACAGGCAGATCATGAGACCTAAAGCTCCCTTCTGGCACACCCCCATACACATCTGCATCATCTGTCTCCCCAGCTTCTCTGGCCTCCCACCAGGCCCCTAGGGCCTTCTGTAGCTCCTCTTTACTAGAGTTGCCCCTCCTGGGACATCCAAAGCTCCTGTAGAACTGCTTGAGTTGATCTACTTTGTAACTACTTAACATTTCAATGTCAAATTCTAATTCTGCAGCCTCACTTGCTGGTTTACCATTCAGAGACATGGCGAGTGGATGCCTCACGGGTTAATCAAAAATAGAACCAAAAACAAAACACAGTATCTGGTTGCGTAGTGGTTTGCACTAAACTAGTGATGTACAGCAATCACTGTGGGTCAAGTGCAAATAAAAGTTCAAATCCTCACCTCTGACCACCAATGTTAGAAATGGGGGTCTCTAGTTGGCAGAGGTAGGTACCTTTGTCCAAATAGGGACCCTTGCTTCTAGTCAGGATAAGGGGAATACACACTTTAGATAACCCCTGCTCACCCCCTGGGTAGCTTGGCACGAGCAGACAGGCCTTTCCCAAAGGAAATGTGTAAAGTATTTGTACTCAAAACACACAGTAATACAGTGATAACACCACAAATGGACACCACACCAGTTTAGAAAAATAAAGTATCTTTATCTAAACTCAACAAGACCAAAACGACAAAAATCCAACATACAAGTATTAAGAATATGACTTTAAAAAGGTTTCAAACAACTTGGCCCATAGAAAACTATGGATGCGTGATTTCTCTCAAAGTGCCTGTAGTTGCGACAACATTCACAAGGCCAAACAGCCGCAGAGATGGGAAGCGTTGAAAAACAAACAGATGCGTCAGTTCTTGAGACCCTGGGAAGGCGATGCAACAGTTCTGCTGCACGCAGGAGAAGTGATGCGTCAAATCCGGTCTGTAGGGGGATGTGATGCGTCGATCCCGAGACGGTTCTGGTGTGCGGGTGATGCGTCGGGAAAACCTTCCGCACAGGTACAATGCGTGGAAATCCGGGATGCATTGGCGATTGATGCGGCGAGCAGCGCTGCATCGGTTCTTGTAGTGGCAACAGGCGCTGCGTCAGTTTCGGCAGCGGCGCGATGCATGGAGATGCTTCTCGCACTGCCGTGCTGCATCGGGAAAACTGCCGCAAGAAGAGCGATGAGTCGAGTTTCTTGTAGTTGCATTGCTTTTCCAACTCCCAACAGCAGAAACAACCTCCAGAGGCCCAAGACAGTCACAGACACCTCCTGGCAGGTCAGAACTCCAAGCAAGAAAGTTCAGGGGACCTGGGGGTGAAGTCTTTGTGTCCATGAGACTTCAAAACAGGAGGCAAGCTCCACTCAAGCCCTTGGAGATCTTCTTCAAGCAGGGGACACAGTAAAGTCCTTCTCCTTTCCTTGGCAGAAACAGTTACTGCAGGCCAACCCCAGACACACAGCAAAGGGGCAGTACTTCTCCTCAGTTTCTCCAGCTCTTCTCCTTGGCAAAGGTTCCTCTTGATTCCAGAAGTAGTCTAAAGTTCAGGGGTCTGGGCCCCACTTTTGTTAGCACACATTCCTTTGTTCTCTGGTGGCAGAGAAGCTCTTTGCCCAGCCAAAACTAGCTCTGTCCTCTCTGGTGCAGCTGCCCGGCAGGAGGTGGAGACAACATTGTCCAAGGCAGACCAGGCCCAGTCAGGTGTGAAAGAAATCTCCTCCCCCTACTCTAAATGCTGCCCAGGTCTATTCAGAACAGCCCTGACTCATCCAGGAAAGGCAGGAAACACATCAACCCGCCACCCCGGTGGCCGTCTGAGAGAATGCACATCCCCAGCCCCTGTCATTCAAAAGCCAGACATTCAATCCACAAACCAGCAGAGGCACACAGGATGGCTAAGCAGGAAAATACCCACTTTCTAAAGGTGGTATTTTCAAACACACAATATAAAAATCATCTTTACTAAAAGATGCATCTTTATATTCTGAGTTCAGGCATACTAAACTTTATCTTCCGATCTTGTCCCAATCGGAAGTTATATTTATAGATGTTACAAATTAACTCCCATGTTATCCTATAGGGCAAGATAGCCTTTCAATGGTGAAAAATGAAATAGGCAGTATTTCACTATCAGGACATGTCACACACACCAGTACATATCCTACCTTTCACATACACTGCACCCTGCCCAGGGGGGTACCTTCGGCCTACCAAAGGGGTGCCTTACATGTAAGGAAAGGGAATGTTAGGGCCTGGCAAGTGGGTGCACTTGCCAGATCGACATGCCAGTTAACAAACAGCAGACAGACACTGCAATGGCAGCTCTGAGATACCTTTTCAGGGCTACTCATGTGGGTGGCACAATCAGTGCTGCAGGCCCACTAGTAGCATTTGATTTACAGGCTCTGGCACACTCAGTAAACTTTACTAGGGGCTTACCAGTAAATCAAATATGCCAATCATGGATAACCAATCATGTTCACAATTTACACAAAGAACATATGCACTTTAGCACTGATTAGCAGTGGTAAAATGCCCAGAGTCCTATAGCCAACAACAACAGGTCATGAAAAAATAGGAGGAAGAAGCAAAAAGTTTGGGGAAAACCCTGCAAAAAGGCCAACATTACTACATTATGAATTATGCAATATTTAAGAGGCAAAAAGTGATCTCTGCACCCAATCCTATTTATTTCTTCAAAGTTGTGTAATACTTTTTGATCATTATATTCAATTTGTGATCTTATAAAGTTTTCTGTTACTTTTGCGGGCATCATAGAGCTAGACAAACATGCAGAGTAAGTCACAGACACTTAACTGTCTAATGGCCATGTATTTTCTTTTTTTCCAGAATTTCCTTCCATTCATTTATTATGCTATACAAACCTTTAGTAGTTTTCTCCTTTTCAAAGGCTACCTCTCAAAACTTTCAAGATTTACAGACAGAATCTTGCATTTGCAAATGATAAATTCCAATAAACTAGAGAAATATTTTCTTTATTGTAATTATGCAAAATATACAAACTGCTCAATATGATATAAGAACCAACCACCACAAAATGTCTGTCAACATACATAGGTTTTTCAGATTTGCGAATTATCGTAGGGCTATATATGTGGGCATTACACAAGTGGGGAAAAAGTGAAGAAATTATGTTTTTTTGGGGTCTTTTCTTATTCACCCTGGTTTGGACTACTAGATGGATGTGACTTTCCTTCCCTCTGTTAATTACATGTTAATGCATTTTGACCTTTCTGTTGCTTTGTTGAACTAAACTCTTTATCAGGGTTAAGAGCATGAAAGAATAGGAATTATAGTAAAGTAGTTTGTCAAGGTGATTGTAGAAGATGGTCCACATTTGTGTATTTCATTAAAGTTCCCAGTCAGTTGGCCTGTTAGTTTTACATTTCTGTGAATAAATTGTCATCAATAATTATTATTTATTTATGGACTGTTGGAAGCTAGATGGTTCTGCTGTATTGCTATTCATGCAGTATTCAGTTTGGTAAATATCATTGTGTCTTCTCTCTTTAGTTTTTAGTTTTGTAAGTAAATATGGGTTTTGTACTTTAATGTTTCTCATTTATGAAAATGATGGTTCTTGTTTAATTGTCCTTTAGTAAAAGAGACATTTACCTTTCTAATTTTGCTACTTTCCTACTGGGCTGGCGTGTCTCCTCTGCACCACATTTCAGATGGTTTTGCAAACAAACTCTTATAGATTTGTTCTTTCCTGGATGGTGAGGACAGTGTGAGTGTTGAATCCGACATTAGAGAGCATGAGTAGTGTACTGGTCCTGCCAGATGCTACTTTCATATATGTAGTTTACAATTAGAGGTGGGCATAACTGCATAATTCCCTTTAGTATATTTACTTTTAATTACAGTACAATTACTCGCAATTATGTGTGATTATGTGCAATCCAGCATTTAGGGTTATTTTCTTATTTCACAATGCACCCTCGCATCCAAATTGGGCCCAATGCAGGGCCGGACTGGGAACAGAAAGCAGCCCTGGCACATTTTTCTAGACCAGCCCCCGTCGAGCGCACAGCGAGCGCGCGTTGCGAGTGAGCCAGAGCACTACTTGGGGGGTTTGGGGGGGGTTCTCCCCCCAAGAAAATTTTGGAAAAAGACAGACCAAAATGGTGCATTTTACAGCACATTTTTCATTACACATTTAATTGTATTAACTTTCAAAGCACAGTAAATAGTAGATGATTGACCTTAAAGAGCACCAGGTTACCCAGTCATATGTACCCATAGACATTCTTACAGAGAGCACCAAAAATAGACACAAATGTAGTGAATTAGAGAGCACAAAGTATAAGTGAAACCAGCTCCCATACGGTGTGTAGTGAGCAAGCGCAGTGAGCGACCACTACTATGGGGAGTTTGGGGGGTTGTCCCCCCAAGAAATTTTTGGAGAGATCATCCTCTGTAATGGACCACGCTAAGCTAGGGTCATAAAAAATGGATCCCACTTGTGCCAACCTAAACCTCGAGCATTGAAAATAAATTTCACTGACTTCACTAATTACTCAGACTAACACACACACAGATTCCTACTGCCACACTTGTCTAGCCAAAACAAACGGCAGAGTTTGAAGTGGACTAGGGCAATTTAAAGCCAAGTTAATTTGAAAAAATGTTGCCATTGTAAGAAATCATAAGCTCACTCCCCTTTTCACTATGCACTTTTAGTTTTTGAGAATATTTTCTTCAATAGAGTCCTAGTTTCGAATAACCATGTTCAGTTAATGTATCTTTCTATATCTTAAAACAAAAGATCATATGGAAAAATGTGGTCTTATATGTACCTTAGGGGCACAGGACTTCTCTTTCATGATTTATTAGAAGTTCTGTCATGCTACGCTACCTGTAAGAACGAACTTTGCAGACCAGGAGAATAACATTCACCTAACTAGACCACAGTGCACTGTACACGCCATTTGGTTCTACCGGGCCACACTAATTTAAAGCAACCTTCAATTTGATAACTCCCCAACAGCTGATTATTTTGTATTGTATCATATTTTAGCATTTATACTGTGCTTCATGGTCCTATGTGGGCTGACATTTTTGTGTGTGTAGTCTGCTTCACAGGGGTGCACGGTTAGCAGAGTGCTGCATTTGTTGTGATTCTATATGGAAAGCGTATTGGTGTTGTGTGTGAGTGAACAGAGACGTGCTTTATCTAGTCTTAGGCCACAGCGCCTCATAGTGTGATGAGGAGGAGGCATGAGAGATAGGTGCACTAGTTATAGTTAGGAGTACAACATAAGCAGGCAGGAGGTGCTGTGTACTCCAAAAGGGCATTTTCAGAGAAGTCGCAATAATCAATATGTCAACATGAACAAAACAGAGATGCTGTCAAATGAAGAAAATGATACCAAATGGTAAAAAGAATGGGAGTTGATAACATGAGGGGGAACCTTACACCTTTTTTAAAGGCAAGGATACTGCCCATTGCTGTACAATGCACCTCATGAGCGACTAGTCAGGTTTACCAACCAGAGAAAAAACGACAAAATCTTTACAAGGCCCATCTACATTACAGCCTAAGTGTTCTCTGCAATATAAGAGGAAAAGATTTTGACAAACAGGCACTGACCTACAGAAAACCCAGTGATTAACTATCAAGTCTATGAATATCAAAAACAGTGACTCTACCCATCATTAATGAACAATAACCCTTTGAACAGACATCAATGTCAGGATTGTAACCATTGTTTCAAAAAGCTTCAACAACACCAATACTGACAACAAATGTCAAATTTGTCTTGGAAGGAATCAAATCTGCCTGAACTCAAATCATATTCCCTGGATCCACAAACTTTCTTAAAGTATGAAGCTCAGTGGTCAATAGTTCATTGCCGAGTGAATTAGAAAATACAGTTGATATTTTTATTGTACTACTGAATGGCGGGGCCTCACTTGCCAATTTTGCTTTTTTTCTGCCTCCAAACTGATGGAAGGGGCTGGCCAGCGCAGGCAAGTTTCATGTCCCCTCCCCATCTGTCCCCTACCTGCAGGAAGAGTAGGGCTGTGATACCAGACTAGTGTAGCCAAAATATCTTCTATCAGAAATATTATGTCTTAAATATTGTTTCAAAAATATTGATCCATTGGAGTTATTAATAGAAAATCTTCACCAAATGGGACGATATTTTTGTACATTATATTTAGGGTACAATATTTAATACTCACTATATTTTTCCTATAATATTCTGACATAAGATAAAACGTTCTACAGCTTTTTTTAAATACTACAGTATATTGCTTGCCTTTTTTCCAGTGACCAATGAAGCACACGCTCATCCTGTTCAGAGTTACAGTATATTTACTATTTCTGAGGCACAGTAAATTCTACAAAGGAATTCAGAAGGGCAGGTTTTAAGTTTGAGTTGAGTACATTTAAAGAAACTACTTTACATAGTATGAGGTTATCCTGTAACTATGACTTGGTTCCAACCCTCCCTGCCCAATGTTGAACACTCACGTGATACGCTATTTGTCTATATATATTAAACAGACTATGGGGCAGCCTGGGTAGGAGTCTTGTGTGTGGATGCAGCAACAACTCCACTGGGTGAGTAAATCGTTTTTTGGGTGGCAGGCAGGTAAATAATTCAATAGTTGACAGACAACCTACCTGGTTGCAGTGCACTCTTCTTCTGCTGCATAGTCACTTTACCATACCCATGGACATGGTGACGTAATTACTATGTCGACAGACAGCATGAACTGACAAAAACATAGCAGGGTGGCACTGCAGCAGGCAAAGCAACTGAAAACACGTGCGGCAAGCATAAAAGAAAAGAAAAACTACCTCTCTCAGTACTTGTGCTGCTCGAGGTCAGGATTTCTTTGAATTTTGGGACTTGTAATTTTGGTCACTGGAACTAAACGGTTAAATTCAGATCTCTCGGATCACTGGGTTCAATGCGAGACTCGCGCACTCAATCCAGTTTATTCATTGCATTCTGGGACTTGTTGTCTTGATTTAGCATCTGGACAAACGAGACTAGAAACCCCAGAATATAAAGACAAAAAGCTGGACTGGATGAGCTACTCTCTCGTGGACCCAGGAAACATTTCCGGCTTGAGTTAGGCCAGTCTGAAACTGACCCACCGTTCATCCCTAATGACATACTCAGGGCTCGCGCCTTGGCGAGTCTCACAGGAGATTCCGTTATGAATCATAGGGGTACGTCTAACCTTTCACATTTTTCTCCAGTCGCTCCAACCCAGGTTTTGCCTTTGAATTCTGGGACTTGTAGTCTTAATTATTGCATTAAAAACCAAAACTACAAGTCCCAAAATTGAAAGAAGTCCTGGCCTCGAGCAGCACAAGTACTGAGAGAGGTAGTATTTTTTTTCTTTTATGCTTGCCGCACGTGTTTTCAGTTGCTTTGCCTGCTGCAGTGCCATCCTGTTATGTTTTTGTCAATTCATGCTGTCTGTTGACTTAGTAATTACGTCACCATGTCCATGGGTATGGTAAAGTAACTATGCAGCAGAAGAAGAGTGCACTGCAACCAGGTAGGTTGTCTGTCAACTATTGAATTATTTACCTGCCTGCCACCCAAAAAGTGATTTACTCACCCACTGGAGTTGTTGCTGTATCCACACACAAGACTCCTACCCAGGCTGCCCCATAGTCTGTTTAATATATATAGACAAATAGCGTATCACGTAAGTGTTCAACATTGGGCAGGGAGGGTTCGAACCAAGTCATAGTTACAGGATAACCTCATACTATGTAAAGTAGTTTCTTTAAATGTACTCAACTCAAACTTAAAACCTGCCATTCTGAATTCCTTTGTAGAATTTACTGTGCCTCAGAAATAGTAAATATACTGTAACTCTGAACAGGATGAGCGTGTGCTTCATTGGTCACTGGAAAAAAGGCAAGCAATATACTTTATCTTATGTCAAAATATTATAGGAAAAATATAGTGAGTATTAAATATTGTACCCTAAATATAATGTACAAAAATATCGTCCCATTTGGTGAAGATTTTCTATTAATAACTCCAATGGATCAATATTTTTGAAACAATATTTAAGACATAATATTTCTGATAGAAGATATTTTGGCTACACTAGTCTGATATCACAGCCCTACTCTTCCTGCAGGTAGGGGACAGATGGGGAGGGGACTTGAAACTTGCCTGCGCTGGCCAGCCCCTTCCATCAGTTTGGAGGCAGAAAAAAAGCAAAATTGGCAAGTGAGGCCCCGCCATTCAGTAGTACAATAAAAATATCAACTGTATTTTCTAATTCACTCGGGCAATGAACTATTGACCACTGAGCTTCATACTTGAAGAAAGTTTGTGGATCCAGGGAATATGATTTGAGTTCAGGCAGATTTGATTCCTTCCAAGACAAATTTGACATTTGTTGTCAGTATTGGTGTTGTTGAAGCTTTTTGAAACAATGGTTACAATCCTGACATTGATGTCTGTTCAAAGGGTTATTGTTCATTAATGATGGGTAGAGTCACTGTTTTTGATATTCATAGACTTGATAGTTAATCACTGGGTTTTCTGTAGGTCAGTGCCTGTTTGTCAAAATCTTTTCCTCTTATATTGCAGAGAACACTTAGGCTGTAATGTAGATGGGCCTTGTAAAGATTTTGTCGTTTTTCTCTGGTTGGTAAACCTGACTAGTCGCTCATGAGGTGCATTGTACAGCAATGGGCAGTATCCTTGCCTTTAAAAAAGGTGTAAGGTTCCCCCCTCATGTTATCAACTCCCATTCTTTTTTTACCATTTGGTATCATTTTCTTCATTTGACAGCATCTCTGTTTTGTTCATGTTGACATATTGATTATTGCGACTTCTCTGAAAATGCCCTTTTTTGGAGTACACAGCACCTCCCTGCCTGCTTATGTTGTACTCCTAACTATAACTAGTGCACCTATCTCTCATGCCTCCTCCTCATCACACTACGAGGCGCTGTGGCCTAAGACTAGATAAAGCACCTCTCTGTTCACTCACACACAACACCAATACGCTTTCCATATAGAATCACAACAAATGCAGCACTCTGCTAACCGTGCACCCCTGTGAAGCAGACTACACACCCAAAAATGTCAGCCCACATAGGACCATGAAGCACAGTATAAATGCTAAAATATGATACAATACAAAATAATCAGCTGTTGGGGAGTTATCAAATTGAAGGTTGCTTTAAATTAGTGTGGCCCGGTAGAACCAAATGGCGTGTACAGTGCACTGTGGTCTAGTTAGGTGAATGTTATTCTCCTGGTCTGCAAAGTTCATTCTTACAGGTAGCGTAGCATGACAGAACTTCTAATAAATCATGAAAGAGAAGTCCTGTGCCCCTAAGGTACATATAAGACCACATTTTTCCATATGATCTTTTGTTTTAAGATATAGAAAGATACATTAACTGAACATGGTTATTCGAAACTAGGACTCTATTGAAGAAAATATTCTCAAAAACTAAAAGTGCATAGTGAAAAAGGGAGTGAGCTTATGATTTCTTACAATGGCAACATTTTTTCAAATTAACTTGGCTTTAAATTGCCCTAGTCCACTTCAAACTCTGCCGTTTGTTTTGGCTAGACAAGTGTGGCAGTAGGAATCTGTGTGTGTGTTAGTCTGAGTAATTAGTGAAGTCAGTGAAATTTATTTTCGATGCTCGAGGTTTAGGTTGGCACAAGTGGGATACATTTTTTATGACCCTAGCTTAGCGTGGTCCATAACAGAGGATGATCTCTCCAAAAATTTCTTGGGGGGAGAACCCCCCAAACTCCCCATAGTAGTGGTCGCTCACTGCGCTTGCTCACTACACACCGTATGGGAGCTGGTTTCACTTATACTTTGTGCTCTCTAATTCACTACATTTGTGTCTATTTTTGGTGCTCTCTGTAAGAATGTCTATGGGTACATATGACTGGGTAACCTGGTGCTCTTTAAGGTCAATCATCTACTATTTACTGTGCTTTGAAAGCTAATACAATTAAATGTGTAATGAAAAATGTGCTGTAAAATGCACCATTTTGGTCTGTCTTTTTCCAAAATTTTCTTGGGGGGAGAACCCCCCCACACCCCCCTAATAGTGCTCTGGCTCGCTCGCTACACTCGCTCGCTGTGCGCTCGACGGGGGCTGGTCTAGAAAAATGTGCCAGGGCTGCTTTCTGTTCCCAGTCAGATGAGAGCTCCAAATTTAGATGATCAATGAAAGCAGCCACATCTGAATTGTAACCATAAATGGAGCATAAAGGGAGCCACCTGAACCTACACAAAGTTCCACGATCACCCACCTCCCTAGTTTATCTGTCAAACTCCGGATTGCCACACAGGAACTTTTTTTAGTGAGGAATGACGCACTCCTGGATGCCGTCCCCTGCGTCATGCAGGAGAGAAGCGAGTATCCCAGGTCACACAGCAGTTGCATTTTCACCAGGGGATGTGCGTTTCTTGTATACAAATGATGTTGGTAAAAAACTGTCTACCCCCAATGCCCCTAAAAGCCAGGGCAATCCAGAATTCTGCGATAGAATTGCTGACTTTTTTAAACACAAAGTAGAAATCATCTTCTCCTCATTCACCCAAGCTAACAAAAAGGCACAGACACGCCCACATACGAACGGACTGGACATTCCTTGCCCTCCACCGGTTTTGGACCAATTTAAACCCCTGGAGATAACAGAAACGATTAATGTTCTGAATTCGATCTGTTCAGGAGCCCCAAACGATCCGTGTCCTGCGCTGGTGATTAAACAAATTTCAGAAGTGATTGGAACAGCACTTACACCCCTGTTGAATGCCATCTTCACTTCAGGCATATTTCCCAAAATCTGGAAGAAGGCCTCTGTTCTTCCCCTGTTGAAGAAACAGACTCTGGATCCTAAAGATCCCAACAACTATAGGCCAATCTCATGGCTCCCATTCCCTGTCAACATTTTGGAAAAGGCAATGAACATCCAACTCAGTGCATTTCTTCAGTCTAATAACTCTCTGGACCCATCCCAATATGGGTTCAGAGCAGACCACAGCACTGAGTTGGCCTTACTGAAATCCACGGAGGAGATTAGAGAGGCCGTAGATAAGGGAGGCAGTGCCATACTGATCCTGCTGGACCTGTCTGCGGCCTTCGACATGGTCCATCACAAAGAACTGATGGACCGGCTGTCTGATATTGGAGTCGAAGGTCAAGCATGGAAACTCCTACAGTCATTTCTATCTGACAGGTCACAAACTGTGGATCTGGATGGTAATACCTCCAAACCGTTTTCACTTCCGTGTGGGGTGCCACAGGGCTCATCACTCAGCCCAACGCTCTTTAATATCTATGTGGCACCCCTGGCGGGAGTTATCAGGTCCTTTGGTTTTCTACTCACCTCCTACGCTGACGACACACAAATAGTGTTGTCACTGACTGAGGGTTGGGAAAAGGAAATAGGGGCACGTTTCCATGACTGCATGAGTGCCATCTCGGGCTGGATGTCCTCCAATTGCTTAAAATTGAACTCTAGCAAAACCGAGGTCATAAAGTTTGGGAATAATCCTCATGTGTGGACACCTGAATCAATCAATCAATCAATCAATCACGGCATTTATAGAGCGCGCTACTCACCCGGGAGGGTCTCAAGGTGCTGGGGGAGGGGGTAAGTTACTGCTCGAACAGCCAGGTCTTGAGCTGCTTCCTGAAGGCGAGATGGTCCTGGGTTCGCCGAAGGTGAGTGGGGAGGAGTTCCAGGTCTTGGCCGCCAGGTAGGAGAAGGATCTTCCTCCGGCGGTGGTTCTGCGGATGCGTGGTACGGTGGCGAGGGCGTGGCTGGTTGATCGTAGCTGGCGTGTGGGCGTGTAGAAGGACATGCGGTCGTTGAGGTACTTTGGGCCCAGGTCGTGGAGGGCCTTGTGTGCGTGGGTGAGGAGTCTGAACGTGATTCTCTTGCTGACGGGGAGCCAGTGCAGGTCTTTCAGGTGTACGGTGATGTGGCTGTGTCGGGGGATGTCCAGGATGAGTCGTGCGGAGGCGTTCTGGATGCGCTGGAGTCTCTTTGAAGTTTGGCTGTGGTTCCGGCGTAGAGGGTGTTCCCATAGTCCAGTCGGCTGGTGACGAGTGCCTGGGTGACGGTCTTCCTGGTTTCAGTGGGGATCCATCTGAAGATCTTGCGGAGCATGCGCAGGGTGTTGAAGCATGAAGATGAGACGGTGTTGACTTGTCTGGTCATCGATAGGGAGGAGTCCAGGATAAAGCCCAGGTTGCGTGCGTGGTCCGTTGGCTTGGGTGCGGTGCCCAGGGCCGGGGGCCACCAGGAGTCGTCCCAGGCGGAGGGTGATGAGCCCAGGATGAGGACTTCCGTCTTGTCTGAGTTCAGTTTAAGGCGGCTGTTCCTCATCCAGTCGGCGACGTCTCTCATCCCGTCGTGCAGGTTGGCTCTGGCGGTGGTGGGGTCGTTGGTGAGGGAGAGGATCAGCTGGGTGTCGTCGGCGTAGGAGATGATGTTGAGGTTGTGTCGGCGTGCGATGGCTGCGAGGGGGCTCATGTAGACGTTGAAGAGGGTCGGGCTGAGTGAGGATCCTTGTGGAACGCCGCAGATGACTTCGGTGGCTTCGGATCTGAACGGGAGAGGCGGACTCTCTGGGTTCTTCCGGCGAGGAACGAGATGATCCATTCCAGTGCTTTCTCTCGGATTCCGATGTTGCTGAGGCGCTTCACTAGGGTGCGGTGGCAGACGGTGTCGAACGCCGCGGAGAGGTCCAGGAGGATGAGGGCAGCTGTTTCCCCGTTGTCGGTTAGGGTTCTGATGTCGTCGGTGGCTGCGATAAGGGCGGTCTCGGTGCTGTGGTTGGCCCGAAACCCGGACTGCGAGGGGTCGAGGGATCCATTCGTCTCGAGGAAGGCGGCAAGCTGTCTGTTGACGGTCTTCTCGATGACTTTGGCCGGAAACGGAAGGAGCGAGATGGGGCGGTAGTTCTTGAGGTCGGTGGGGTCCGCCGTTGGTTTCTTCAGGAGGGCGGTAAGCTCGGCGTGCTTCCAGCTCTCCGGGAAGGTGGCGGTGTGGAAGGAGGAGTTGATGATGTCCCGGAGATGGGGTGCGATGGTGGCGTCGGCTTTGTTGAAGACGTGGTGTGGGCAGGGGTCGGTTGGTGATCCGGAGTGGATGGAGTTCATCGTGCGGGTGGTGTCTTCGGTGTTGATCGGGGTCCAGTTGCAGAGGGTGGTGGTGGCGGGCATTGGTTCGGCGGTAGGGTGCGTTGTTTGTGCGTCGAAGCTGTTGTGTATGTCGGTGATCTTGCGGTGGAAGAACGCGGAGAGTGAGTTGCAGAGGTCTTGCGAGGGGGTGATGTCGTTGTTTCCGGCGCTGGGGTTGGAGAACTCTTTGACGATGCTGAAAAGTTCCTTGCTGTCATGGGCGTTGTTGTCCAGTCGTTCTTTGAGTGCCGACTTCTTGGTGGCACGGATCAGCTGGTGGTGTTTGCGGGTGGCGTGCTTGAGGGCGGTCCTGTTGTCTGTGGTCTGGACGAGTCGCCAGGTTTTCTCGAGAGTGCGGCAGTTCTTCTTGGATTCCTTGAGTTCGTTGGTGAACCAAGGGGTTTTCTTGCTTCCGGGTCTGCTGGGAGGGTTTTTAGTGGTGCGAGGTCGTCGGCGCAGGCGGTCAGCCACTTGGCGAGGTTGCTGGCTGCTTCGTTTGGGTCCGTTGTGTCGGTGGGTGTGTTCTGGCTGAGGAGGCGGTGAGCTGCTCGGCGGTGATCTTGCTCCAGCTCCGGCGGGGAGCCTGTTGCGGGTGGTGGTGGGTCGCAGTCTTTCTGAAGCTGAAGTGGACGCAGCTGTGGTCGGTCCAGTGGAGTCCGGTGGCGTGGCTGAAGGAGATGTGCTTGCTGGACGAGAAGACGGGGTCAAGCGTGTGGCCGGCGTAGTGGGTGGGCGTGTTCACCAGTTGCTTGAGTCCGAGGTTGGCGAGGTTGTCCAGCAGGGCGGTGGTGTTTCTGTCGTTGTTGTTCTCCAGGTGGAAGTTGAGGTCCCCTAGGAGGATGTAGTCGGCGGAGGGCATGGCGTGCGGGCTGATGAAGTCTGCGATGTCTTCGCTGAATAGTGTGCGTGGTCCCGGGGTCTGTAGATGAGGGTGCCTCGGAGGGTGGTCTTGGGGTCCGTGTGTATCTGGAAGTGTAGGTGTTCGGCGGCGGTGAAGGTCTCGTCGGAGTTAGTCGAGATGCGGATGGTGTTCTTGTGTACGATGGCGATGCCTCCTCCCGTCTGGTTGACGCGGTCCCTCCGGGTGATCTTGTATCCATCCGGGATGGCTATGGCGATGTCAGGCGCTGAGGAGGCGTTCATCCAGGTTTCGGTGAGGAAGGCGATGTCCGGTGCTGTTGCGTCGAGCAGGTCCCAGAGTTCCACGGCGTGCCTGTGGACGGAGCGGGTGTTCAGCAGGATGCATTTCAGGTGGTTGCTGCTGTTGCTCGACTTGGCGGAGGTGGTGCACGTCAGGGGGCAGGTGAATCGGCAGGTTTAGCAGGTGAAGGGTCCGTGGGTGCGTCTCGGTGAGGCTCGGTAGCAGGCAGGGTTCCGGCCGGCATTGAGTGCGGTGAGTGTGGCGGCGTCGTAGGTCCGTCGAGTGGTGTTGCATCGGTGGGATCCAGGGGTTCTGGCGCTGGGCGCGGTCCAGTCGCGGACGGGCGCAGACGGGCTTGCCTTAGGCGCGCCTTCGGCGCGCCAGCGGCGCGCCCGCTGCGCACGTCCGCTGCGCGGCCGTGCAGCGGCCGCCATTTATGGGGAGGTGGGAGGGAGGAGCAGCTGGGAGGCGGGAGGCAGGGGCAGCGAATGGGCAGTCAGGGGCGGGGCCGCAGGGACGCAGCGGCGGGAATGGCGATAGGCAGCGAGGGGCACAGAAGGAAAAACGGGGGAGAGCAGGCAAATCACGGGCACAACAACAGTGGGGCAGCGAGGGGCACAGAAAGGAAAAACGGGGGAGAGCAGGCAAATCACGGGCACAACAACAGTGGGGCAGCGAGGGGCACAGAAAGGAAAAAACGGGGGAGAGCAGGCAAATCACGGGTAAACAACAGTGGGGCAGCGAGGGGCACAGAAGGAAAAACGGGGGAGAGCAGGCAAATCACGGGCACAACAACAGTGGGGCAGCGAGGGGCACAGAAGGAAAAACGGGGGAGAGCAGGCAAATCACGGGCACAACAACAGTGGGGCAGCGAGGGGCACAGAAAGGAAAAACGGGGGAGAGCAGGCAAATCACGGGCACAACAACAGTGGGGCAGCGAGGGGCACAGAAGGAAAAACGGGGGAGAGCAGGCAAATCACGGGCACAACAACAGTGGGGCAGCGAGGGGCACAGAAAGGAAAAAACGGGGGAGAGCAGGCAAATCACGGGCACAACAACAGTGGGGCAGCGAGGGGCACAGAAAGGAAAAAAACGGGGGAGAGCAGGCAAATCACGGGTAAACAACAGTGGGGCAGCGAAGGGCACAGAAGGAAAAACGGGGGAGAGCAGGCAAATCACGGGCACAACAACAGTGGGGCAGCGAGGGGCACAGAAAGGAAAAGGGGAGACAAGCAGACAAAACTGGCACCGGGGCCACAAGCGGAGGGCGATCTTACCTACAGGAGCAGCGGGCAGACAGCACAGGCGGAGCTGTGTGGTGGGGGAGCGACCTACCTGGCAAGGTCAAGGGTCGCTCTCCTCACCGTGCAGCGGCCGCCATTTATGGGGAGGTGGGAGGGAGGAGCAGCTGGGAGGCGGGAGGCAGGGGCAGCGAATGGGCAGTCAGGGGGCGGGGCCGCAGGGACGCAGCGGCGGGAATGGCGATAGGCAGCGAGGGGCACAGAAGGAAAACGGGGGAGAGCAGGCAAATCACGGGCACAACAACAGTGGGGCAGCGAGGGGCACAGAAAGGAAAAACGGGGGGAGAGCAGGCAAATCACGGGCACAACAACAGTGGGGCAGCGAGGGGCACAGAAAGGAAAAAAACGGGGGAGAGCAGGCAAATCACGGGTAAACAACAGTGGGGCAGCGAGGGGCACAGAAGGAAAAACGGGGGAGAGCAGGCAAATCACGGGCACAACAACAGTGGGGCAGCGAGGGGCACAGAAGGAAAAACGGGGGAGAGCAGGCAAATCACGGGCACAACAACAGTGGGGCAGCGAGGGGCACAGAAAGGAAAAAACGGGGGAGAGCAGGCAAATCACGGGCACAACAACAGTGGGGCAGCGAGGGGCACAGAAGGAAAAACGGGGGAGAGCAGGCAAATCACGGGCACAACAACAGTGGGGCAGCGAGGGGCACAGAAAGGAAAAAACGGGGGAGAGCAGGCAAATCACGGGCACAACAACAGTGGGGCAGCGAGGGGCACAGAAAGGAAAAAAACGGGGGAGAGCAGGCAAATCACGGGTAAACAACAGTGGGGCAGCGAAGGGCACAGAAGGAAAAACGGGGGAGAGCAGGCAAATCACGGGCACAACAACAGTGGGGCAGCGAGGGGCACAGAAAGGAAAAGGGGAGACAAGCAGACAAAACTGGCACCGGGGCCACAAGCGGAGGGCGATCTTACCTACAGGAGCAGCGGGCAGACAGCACAGGCGGAGCTGTGTGGTGGGGGAGCGACCTACCTGGCAAGGTCAATGGTGGCCGGATGACCTTGGTTCCTGCCCCGTACCCACGAGGAAAGCAAAAAACCTTGGGGTATTGGTGGACAATAAACTCGCCATGGGTGACCAAATAAATATGGTGATCTCATCATGCTTTCTGGTCCTAAGAATCATATGAAAAATTAAGTTTTTCCTGACCGAAAGGAGTCTCAAGACAGTGGTAAGGGCCCTCATAATGTCGCGCCTGGACTACTGTAATGGCCTATATCTTAATGCCCAAAAGCAACATATCAATCGGCTCCAACTGGCCCAAAATGCAGCTGCCAGATTGCTGTAAGGAACGCCAAAATTTGTCTCCATAAAGGAGGAACTCAAGCAATTACACTGGCTCCCGGTCAAACAAAGATCACGCTTTAAGGCACTATGCACCGTTTTTAAGGCTATTAATGGAGCAGGTCCTGAGTTCCTTAGGCGCAAATTTCAATGGTATGTCCCCGGAAGAATGTTATGGTCCACTGGAGCCAAACAAGTGCAAGTCCCCGCATTTAAAAAAGTCAATTGGGGAGGCAGGAGTTTTATCACCTGTGCCTCTAGAGCTTGGAATGAGCTTCCTTTTCATCTTAGGAATGCCCCGGATCTCCTCTCCTTCCGGAAGGGGTTGAAGACTTGGCTCTTCTCCCAGTAGCACACACTTTAGTTTCCCCAGCAGCCAGTGCTTAGCGCCAGGACACCCCAGGGTAACCGTGCGCTCTACAAGTACAATTAACATAACATAACATTGGTCTTCATCACCCTAAAACCCAGTGCCATTCTATCCCTCTTACAGCTATCATTCAAACCACATGCATTTATTGTACAAATACGTAAATTATTTTGTGACATTCCATACCCTGGTGCTAGTTCCAGATACCCAGCATGCCAATAATTTCATTGTCGTTCTTTTAGTTTCTGAATGACCGCACCCTGCCAAGCTGGCTTAATATCTCCATTTGCACACCCTTTGTGTCCCCTTGAGTGTTACTCCTCCTTAAATCATAATTTCACAAAACAAAGGTAAGTCCTTTAAATTTCCACATTTATCCTTTATAAAATCCATTCTGAAGTTTGCAAAAAAAAAAGAACAACGAAAAAACACTTACAAAAACATCTTGCCATTTCTTTACCATTTTCCTGCTGTAAAATACTCTCACACTCTTCAAACGTGTTACCCCTACCCTCCCATTCCCCTATTCCATTCCAGACTGCCCCCCAAGTGACCCACCCATCCTCCTTCCCCCAAACCGGTCCCCAGCACTCAATTGGGGTAATTGGACAAAATAAGGCCGGTAGATGGAGATAAGCCCTCCTCCTGTGTGTGCTCCCAGAAAAAGGCAAGAATTAATCTGAACATTTTATGCATGTGCGTCTATAAGATTCAATCCGGATGGTTACTCTTAAGCAGCACAAATAAAGCAAGAGAAAAAAGACATTCTAATATCAATAAACAACCATCATCAGACCCAAGGCCCTCAAGTGCATTTCCCTCATATATTGCAAACTCTACTCAGAATGCAGAACAGGCCCCATCATCCTATCAAGATAACATCTAGAGCGCCACAGCCCTAAGCAACACCAGGCCATCAAGAAACTCTTTTGGTTTAATTTCTGAAGTGAAAAAATGTGTTTTGTCCTGCACTGTAACTTTTAATTTAGCTGTGTTCATCAAAAACACTTGTGTCCCTTTGGCATGAAAAGGCTGTATCAACAGAGTCATGCACCATCACCTTTCAACCGTAGTATGACAGAAGTCTGGTCTCATAAAGAATGTAAGAATGTACATACTTTGGCCATTTGCTTTGTATCTGGATGGGCTTTTTGGAAGACGGCCTGCCTGAGGAAAAAGTTTCCAAAGAATAATAAGATAGCCGTTGGTTTCCCCCATCCTGAACGTGACACTGGTGTTGTTTAAATGGAACCTATGTGCTCGTTGCAACTCCAAATCTCATTTCCACTCATCCAACTCCAGAAAGGCACCCTTAAATAGGTCTACTATGAACTTTTAGGTGTCGTCTTTCTCGAGTCCCTCATGCAACACCCAGAACCCTGAGGTTAATGCACCTCCGCCTATTTTCGAATTCTTCGGGTTTCCACTGAGTGTCGATCAGCCGCGCCTCATGCTGTGTACCCACTTTACGGTGGGTAAGTACGTCGGCTTCTAAGATGGTCACTGTGTTCTCAACCACAATCATTCTGCCAGAAAACTCAGAGCATGCTTTTGGAACCTTTCGGGTACCACCTTGGAGTTTGTTAGCAGTCTGTGCTCTCCGGCTATCTGTTTGTGGCTCCTCCCGATGGGCCACAATTCCCTGATAAATAGCCTCCAATCCTACAGGATCAGATTGAGTCAGCCCCCCGCCCAACTGAGCAAATGGTGAACTTCTTCCCAGCCTTGGCATTGCCGAGTAATCACATTTCAAACAGGCCTTTTCTCCAGTTTCCCCTTCAGGGGGTTTATTTTTTTGATTGTTTACAAGGGATCTTTCTCATCCTCCCCTAAGTCATCTGAGAGGGCCCTCCTCTCCCACTTAGCTCACTAAAGCAGCTTGAGATACTACTTTGTGGTGTATTTCTGTACCCTGCCTCTGAATCCTCCCCAGTTCAATCGGATTGATGTGGTAAGGAGAAGAAATGTTCCACCGTGCCCATCTCTACCCCATTACTGGCTGCATAGCATTTACTTTTGCCTCTTGCCCTTTTACTAGGCTTAAAGGTTTTCCGGATATAGCCTGCCCTGGTGCCTGAATGGGAATTTTCTCTCCTGTAGGTCCCTCCTGTGCTCCCTTATTGCGCTGTCTGCATTTCCATCATCACACCCGGGAGCTGGCCCCCCGTTAAGGTCACGCTTGCTGGCTGTGGTGAGAAAACATGGAGCATACTCTGTCTCCCATTGCCCAATAGATTATTAGGCTCACCGACTACTTGAGATGACATGAGGGAGGATGTGTAAGCTTGAGGGTTTGTACTCACAGTTGTAGTTGCACTGCTGAAGCCCCTGTGCTCCCTGTATCTTCTTTTGAGCTATGGGTGCCCTGAATGGAGCTAGTCAATGTCTTTTTTTTTGTTTTAAATATTTTTATTCATTTTCCAAAGACAAACCACACAACCCCCCACCCCCCTCCCTCCCCACTTCAGACAGGCAATAATTAAAATTTACATACCAATACCACATACAAAAAGAGACAAATTGATCATATTCACATAATTCCTACAAAAAGTATCATAAATGTATCTGTCACCTACTAAATAAAGTGACTTGTGCAGTATCACCGATGAATAACCTACTCCTTTTGCATTATTCCACTTTTTAGGTCTCGCGCCTAGCGTTGCAGTGCGCCGCACTCTAGAAAGGGCTTTAGAAAGCTAACCACACGCTCGTGCGTGTAGTTTTGCTTTCCGCGGCTGCCATTGGCTTTCGCGTGCTTTTCTTTTAAAAAAGCCAGCACGCAATTGGGCAAAGGCGGGCGCATGTCCCGCCTTTGCTCCGCCCATTCCCGACGGTGGCTAGCATGCGCAGCAGCGCGCGTTCGCCTCGCTGCCACGCTCCCTCCCTCCGCTCCTCTGTGGTGCGCGCGCACCACTGGTTTAAAAGTCTAGCATTTCGGGAGCAATACATGTTTATGAAAATGTACCCATGTCATAATTGCTGCCATCTCTCAAAAAAGGCTACGGAAGAGCAGGTAGTTTCTTTTAAATACCCCGTTTCGAGAGTGGCCGATGTTCTTGAAAGTTGAACAATCCGGGAATGAGACGAGTTTTCGAAAGTTGGCTGATTTGGTTCGTGGGTCGATGGTTTAGAACTTCGCCCATTCTGGGAGGCAAGAGTTATTCTGCCAAACCAGGAACATGGCAAGTTTTTAAAAGTTAGATTCGGAATGAGAGCATTATTGTACATTTTACAAATTCGGGAGGAAGGCCGCTTTTAGAAAATTCACACATTTCAGTAGCGAGGCCATTTGCTTTACTCTTTGTTGATTCCCCAAATTTAGAAGTGTAGTAGATTTTCTAATCCTCACAAACTCAGGAGTCAGGCTGATGTTTTTAAATTCGCCATAGAATTCAGTAATTAGGCCGAGGTATTAAACTTTAACAATCGAGGAGCGAGTTTGTTTTTTCAAACTACCTAGCAGTGCAGTGTTTTTTTTTTAAAAGGGTTTTTACACTATGACGCGCAATTTAGCTGTTTTTTTAGGGAAGCCGGGTGTTTCAGAGCGTATCAGGTAGCATGGCGCAGGTGTTTGGAACTGCATACATTTAGGAAAGGAGGGTTTCCGAAAGTGTACACGTTCAGGTGTGCAATCGGGATTTACATTCATAACTTGGGGTAGGTGATTGACTAAGAATCTGAAAGTGAAGACGTCAGAGAGTGGGTTACCCCTCCCCCTCGTTTCAGGACCCTGGGCATCTGTGACGGGGGCTTTGGGGCCCTACAAACCCGACCCCTATCTTCGGTGGTACTTGCTCCTGTGAAGGACGGCGTTGGGGCGGTCCGAATACCAACTCTGTGGCACCGGGGGCAGCTCCGTCACCAGCCTCCTCGGGGGCCTCTACTTCTTTGAGGGTGCGTGGGAGGCTGGCCAGGTCGCCCCCTCAGGTTGCCAGTCTTTGAACAGCAGCACAGCGCCTACACCTCCGTGTTACCGGGACAATTCTGTGCAATTAATGTTCGAGAGTATTTTGAGAATGTTTCAAGAAAGATTCATATCAACTAACTGCCTTCTTAGGACACTAATATTTGCGTTATGAAGGGTTAAGAAGTGGTGTTAGGGTCAGAGCTGCCGACTTTGGAACTGGGGGCCAGGTTTGAGTCTCCGCGTCGGCTTCACATCCTGTGATTTTGGGCAACTCACTTAATCTCACCGTGCCTTAAAAATACAGTGACCTTGTGTAATGTGGCTGCTGCTCGTGTAAGGTGCCCCGATACCTTTGCGCTGGGTTTAGTTTGATTATAAACCTGCCAACAATGCACGCTGTCATGAATGTCCCATGTTCTGCAGAGCCCACTGGCCTCACTGCTGATACTTGGCATCCCACACTGCCCCAGCCGTAGTTCGGACACCACCCCAATGCCCCTCAATGAATCCGGGCACCTTCTATCTTTCCAAGTGCCTCTGACTCGCTAGGCCTGTGTCCGACCTCTTGCCTGTGCCAGTCACCCAAATGCCCACAAGACCTGTTTGCGGGCACCTAGTGCTTGTTAGGGTCAGCCTTATGCCAATGAGTTCGTTAACCGGACTCATCTGCCTGTCCCAGTCACCGACGCCCACAATGCTTGTATGCGGGTCCTTTCTGCCCTCCCTGGTGACCCTGCGAGGACTTTCTGCCTCTCATGGTGACTATGCCACCCCTTTCTGCCTCACCGTGTGACCCTGGTCCCTTCACACTTCCACAAGGCCTGTATCCGGGCACCTTTGCCTGTCCCTCCCATTCACCAACGCCCACAATGTTTGTATGCCGGATCTTTTTGCCTCGCATGGTGACCCTGCGAGCAGGGACATCTTAAGCGTTTTGGGGGCTTGGAACGAATGTATTTGGAGGCCCCTGTTTGGAATTTAATCCAATTTCAGATCTTCCATGCCCTCTTTGGCAAAGTTACAAACATAGCAGGGGGCATTCAACCGTTGCTCCATCTAATATTCGGGGACAGTTACTTGTTTTTCAATATTTTAACACAGCAGCAGCTCACTAATATCACTGCAAATAATCTGTGAAACCCTGCCATTTCTCATATGTGAGGTCCTGTTTTGATCTAAAGGAAACTTTTTTATGGATGTTGCATGCAACATAAACGCTACATTTCTCTGAAAAATGTCAGTAATAGACTCACTCACATTAGACATTAGTTAAAGGCGAAAAAGTATTTAAAACAAGCTGTTTAAGAATGATGCATGGTCATCAGGGCAACACTCTGCAGAACAAAGCTGGCTCTATCAGGGGAACCCTGGATGACTGGGGCCCTGGGCCAGAGCCCACTTCGCCCATGCATTAAAATGTCTCTGCCTGCGAGGCCTCTCTGCCTCACCCGGTAACCCTGGGCGTTCACACCTCCACAAGGCCTGTATCAGTCTTCCGTACACACGGCATGTATTCGGCCCCTTCAGCCGGTCCCAGCCCTCGTCGTCCACGAGGTCTGTATGCGGTCACCACATCCACTACCCTTGTGTACCACTCCTTTCTGCGTTTCCCGTGACCCTTCACCCCACCACAGGGCCTATATTGCCCCTTTCTGCCCACTTCAGTGTCTTCAGGGTTGGGCTGGCCTATTGGGCAGTCTGGCGATGGGGGAAGGGCGGCTCTGACAGGACAGTGTATGGGCTGTTTTGGGCTTTTTTTAAGGTCTGATACAGACTTTATCTGGGGTGGGTGTATTTTTTGCTCACATAGAGTATGTAATTATCACAGGAAATGCACATTTTAATGCATGCTACACGAGGAGGCTGTCCACAGGACAAATAGTGACTTTCACCATGCTCTTCATTGTGAGATAACCATTTTCAACATCTGTTTGCCAGAATAAACGATCTTGTGTAGCTTTCCCTCATGAAAGTCCATGAGACTTTTTTGCTAGAACCAACAATCATGAGCGAAAGCTATGCAGTAGCATAAGCGTGATGAAAATAGGAAATGATGTGAGTTACAAGTAGCCCAGGAGATGGTATCTATACAAGATTACAATCATATAATAAAAATTCAGCATGGTCTAGTTTCATGTCCTCTTAATATTTAGATCTGTTGCTGACAAAATTTAATATGTGGTGGAGAAAGATCAGTGTCAATGCATATTCAGTGCTTGTTTACCTCGATGACGCCCCCTTTGGCTTTTGCTTCCACAACGCTCTGCTTTGATTTAATAGAACGGGTTTAATTTATTGGCTTTCATGGAACGCGACAAAGGACTAAGTCTTCTCAGAACACTTTAGAAAAGATTGGTTCTGACATACTGACAAATTCAGTAGCAGTTTTAGAACAAGCATTTGCAATACAATAGGTCTCGCATTACTGAATGTTTGAGCTATTGGTGTTGCATTATTATTAGCAAGGCCAATAGCTCAAACTTTAATAATGCGAGACCTATTGCATTGCAAATGCTTGTTGAGTTTGAATCCAACTTGCTAGGGGGACCAGATTTTCTACCCTCTTCTCCGCATATTTCTTCCTTTTCGTTTATAGATAGCTTTCTCCAAGTTACATATTGCTAAAAACCTGGCTAACCAGTGGTGAAATGTCAGTGCGTTTGGGTCCAGCCAAGCAGAGGCAATACAGATTCTTAAAACCGCCATAGCAATAAAAATTAATTCATGTCCTGTTCTAACAATATTAGTTTTGGACACCCCTAGCACCATTTCCTCATCGGTCAGTATTATTTCAATTTCAAGCACTTCTGTTAAGAATTTTTCAATATCTTGTTTAACTTTTTTTAAACCATTACATGTTGCGAAGATATGTAAACTATCTGCATTGAACAAAGTACACAGAGGGCAAAATGTTTCCTTTCCACTCCCCCACTTAGCAATTTTATCTGGGGTATAATACAAAAAGAAGCAAGTTTTAAAAATTTGTGCCTGTAGTCTGGTGGACATTAAAATAGATTGTGACATCTCATACGCATACCTGAATGTCTCATTCGATATCCCTATTTTTAGTTCCCATTTTAGTGCAAATTTATCCATGTCATCTGATAGTGCTGCATTTATAAAAGTATACACCTCACCAATAGAGCTTGCTTTATCCTGAAGTAATCTTTACATCATTCCTATTTTCTCCAATTTAGCCCGCCCACCTCCTTGCCGAAGCAGAAAATCTCTAATCTGGAGATACTTAAAGAAATCCCGCCAGTCCAGAGAGAATTTGTTTTCCATTTCTTCGAAGGATCGAAGCCCTGCGGGGGAAAAGAAACAACCAACCTGATTTATACCTAATTTTCCCCACTTCAGCATACATGATTCGGCAAAAATCTCTGGGAGATTATGATTGTTGACTAACGACGTATAAAAAGATAGTCTGCCGATACCAAGCACTTTCCTCATGGCCCTCCATGCTTTAAACATACTATACAGGGTTTTGAACCGGACGTTTTTGTAGTAGCTATCATGCAATTGATGCCATAGACAGCCCCTGGTCTCTATTCACAACATGAGTTCAAAAACAGATGGGGTTTTATCTAACTGTATTTCATTATAATTAATCTGCAATAACTCTCGACTATATATTAAGATGGATGCCCAGTAATATAACTTTATATTTGGGAGTGCCAACCCTCTATCCCTCAATGAGGAAAGGAATTTATAGGCTCGTCGAGGTCGCGAGTAAGCCCAAATGAATCTACAGAATATCTGCTCTATTGACTTAAACCATGATGCTGTAAATTCCAGGCAAATTGCTCTAGAAAGATATAAAATCTTTGGAAAAAAAGCATTTTAATAACATTACACCTTCCAATGATAGATAAGTGTAAGTTATTAATGCGTTGAAGATCTTTTTGAATATTAACCATCAGGGGTTCCACATTAGCTTTAACCACACTATCTAGCCGGGATGATATCCAGATGCCTAAATATGTGGCCTTTTCCACAACCCGTGTATCGATCATCTTGCCTTGTCGTTCAGGACAATCTGGGTTTTATCCTGATTGAGTGCATAGCCTGATACTTGTCCAAAACGTCTAGCCTCTTCTTCAATAGCTATTATGGCTATGTTTGGGTAAGTTGTCACCAGAGCAATGTCGTCTGCATAGGCCAAGGTTTTAGTAGCCCAATTCTGAGACACTATAGGTGGAATTTGAGTGTTGTCTTCTAATCTACTAATGAATGGGTCAATATAGATCGCAAATAAGAGCGGGGAGCAGAGGCAGCCCTGTCGCATGTCCCGGGAGATTGGAAATTCCCTTGATAATATGCCATTAACCATTACGGCCGCTGTTGGATCAACATATAATCTCTTGACTGCCTGAAGGAAAGCATCCCTTATTCCAATCCTCGACATGATAGTCCACAAATATTGCCAGGAGACCCTATCAAATGCTTTTTCCGCATCCAATAAAATCAGGGCCATAGGGTGTCCTGCAATATCTGTGATATCAAACAGCGTGATGACCCTCTGAATATGATCTATCGTAGATCTCCCTGGTATAAATCCATGCTGTCGAACCGAGATGACTTTATGTATAATACGTGCAAGCCTGTTGGCTATCAGTTTCGAATAAATTTTTGAATCACCATTAATTAATGTGATCGGGCGATATGATCCAAGTTGTGTAGATGGTTTTTTTTTCCAAAAAGATCACAATTTTTGCACGTGACCATGAACTCAGGGGTTGCCCATCTTTAAATATATGTACCAGTAGATCCGTAATAATATTTTTCAGCTGATCTGCAAAGACAGTATAGAATTCAGTCGGGATACAGCCTGTTCCTGTCGCTTTTTCATTAGCCAAACCCTTCATAGTCATAAGGATTTCCTCCCAATCGGGTGGGAGATCAAGACATTCCTGATCCTCTTCCGCAAATGAGGTGCAAGGGGTGAGGTCTAAATATTTTTCAATATCACTTGTGCAATTACCCGTATTTGCTGTGTATAAAGTGTGATAAAACCGCCCATAGGCTTCTCTTATATGTTCTGGATTCTTAGTTTGAGCAATCACCGGGTCATTTATCTCTCGAATTATATTTAACGAGGTTTGCTGTCTTGTACGAACCGCCAACTGAAGGCTGATTTGCTCATTTAGCTCATAACTAACTTGTTTCTGGGCGATAGCTTTACTTACAGCTTTATCAGTTAAAACGTTGATAATTTCCGCCTTAGCAATTGCAATCTGTCTTTGTACACCATCTAAATCCTCCTTTTCTCTTACGGTCCTAACCAATTCCTCTTCTGCCACCCCCAAATTATCCTGCAAGATCTTTATAACTTGTTTGTCTTGTTTATTACGGTTTAATGAGTATCTTAAAGTTTCGGCCCTAATACCAGCCTTCATGGCATCCCATACCATTTCAATAGTGGTGCTCCCCAAGTTGTCTCCTAAACACTGTGGTATCCATTGCCTCATATATGTACAATAACCTGTTTCTGCGAGTAGGGATCTTTCAAATGTCCGGGGCCTTACATCAGAGTTAGCTATTTGTAGACTACATATTAATGGGTTGTGATCAGATAGCACCCGTGGTAATTTTTTTATTTGGCATTTTGATTTTATAGAGTTAGACAAAAACACATAATCCAATCGGGCATGTGTCAAATGTGGATTAGAGAAAAATGTGTATCCAACGTTTGTCGGGTTTATAGCCTGCCAGCCATCGACTGACCCATGAGTCTGGCACATATTTTTTAATGCTCGAAATACCTTTGGTTTCCTACCCTCATATCGCCACCCCTCCTCCATAGACCAATCAATGGGTAAATTAATGTTGAAATCGCCACAGACTATAAGTGGGAGAGGCCAATGCGTAAGCTCATTTGAAATATCATCCAACACGGCAGGATCGTCGCCATTGCTTCCATATACTGTGCAAAGTGTGACTTTCTGACCCTTATTGTATTGGATTTCAGTAAACGCCCAACGGCCATATCTATCGGACTTTGATCGATTAAATATCAGCCCACTTCCTTTAGCCAGGATCGCCATCCCCACACCCTAGCCCCCTATGTCGTAGCACTTATCAATTTAAACCCTAGTGTTTTCAGCACATGTATCTGAGACCCCTCTACATGAGTCTCTTGGAGACATATAATATTAGCGCCCGTTGATTGTAACCCTAACGCAACCTTCTGCCTTTTTTTCGCATCATTCAGACCACAGATATTAATAGATGCAATTTTCAATACCCCCATCTGGATTTATAGTAGGTTCCTACCACAACTACCCCATACTCTATGCCAGTTTTATCCAGCTTTCTCTTAATTCTCTTAATTCTGAAAGATACTACCAGACTATTTCCATCCTCCAAAAGATTATATACCTTTACCATAAACCTACTTATCACCTGTCTGAAAACCCCCTCAGTCCTCCCTAGCCCAACCACCCACCCTCGACCAATACCTAGGCAACCAGGCTCAGCCATGAGCCTGTATGAGGACGTCTGACTCCTTCCACCTCGCCTCCCCCCCTTTTAGCTATCCCTACACCTTGTTACACCCTAACCCGTGCTGTTCCCGGTATCCTGGTTTAATCTCCCCAACATTGCCTTTAATGTTTTTTCATGTTTTTAGAGCAAAATGTCCCTTTTGTAATGTCATCCAACATCTTCTGGGCTTGAATTTCCGAATTATAGCTGAAGTTCTGCCCTTGATAAATCACTTTGAGCCGAGCCGGGTTTTGAAGAAATACCATGGCTCCCGCCGCTTGGAATGGGGTCATTAGTTGCCTTAGCTGCCATCTCCGTTCCACCGTTGCGTGCGCAAAATCCGGCTTGGCAAAAAAGGAAAACCCTTCAAACTGTCTTTTGGAGTTAGGGCTAGCAAGATCATAGACAGCCTGTCACAGTAGAAAGTTGCCAAAATAAACCGAAACGGCACGGGGTAATGATTTTCCTTCGGTGGTATGCCTTGATGGAGTTAGTAGAAATCTGTGGGCTCTTTGGACTTCTTTATCCCAATCCCAGGACGACAATTCGGGAAAGGAGTCCTTTAACATCTTTACCACGAATCTCCTCATATCGTTACCCTCAAGATTCTCCGGTACCCCGAGCAACCTTAGATTATTCCGACGTTGCCGGTTTTCATAGTCCTCCAGCTTCCACATGACATCCTTAAGAGGTTTATCTTGAGAGGTAGATTGTGCCTGCAGGGTTTCCACTGTATTATCTAGCACTTCTGTGCGAGACTCTACCATACTCATCCACTCCGCAATATCTGAGCAGATTTTCCCTACTTTCCGGGCAGACCCTTGCAAATTCTTGGTGGCTAGCCTTGCCTGGCGATTGTCTGCTTTAACGTCATCCTGAAAAGCTAAGGATTGTAAAATCAAGGCTAATGATGGCTCAGTTGAATTCCTTCTTTCAGTGTGGTCTGGATCAGTACCGCCCACAGCCATGGAGAGTTTACCATCTTCATTGGGTATCTCTGGGGACAGCATTAATGACGTTGAGTAATCCCACCCCAGCTCTGCCACTAGTTCTTGCTCTCCCTGGGTCTTTCGCCTGGTCTTTCTCCCTGATATCCTCTTAGCCTTTTTCTTGGCCGTAATTAATTTTTCTCCAAGAGTGCTGTCTCCTGAGGATGAACCAACCTCCTCACTGCTACTGTTAGGCAGATCGATCTCTGACACCTCAGATTCTTCTGTTAGAGAGAAAACATTCTCTCCGGGCATATCGAGGGATGGGTATCCACGTTCTTTGGCTCCTGTATCCTCTACATGCTTGGGGGAAACTGTATTAGTTGTTATATCTCTACTTGCATCCTCTGAATCTAGCATATCCATCTCCGCTCCAAGGGCCTGTCCTTCGTTTGCTGATCCCCTTTCATCCGACTTGGAAGTTGGTATTAGCGTTGGTGCTTCCACATTAGTATTCACAGTTTTTTTTGGTAATGAATCTCCTTTTTCCCCCACGGGGTCCTCTACCGGAGCTGACTTTCCCCCAGCTTTGTATTGATTGTAGCACCATCCACCATTTTTTCCTCCCTTCAATTTTCAGTCTTAGAGTCAGCTAAGGGTGAAAAAATACTTGAAATGGCCGGTTGTGTTCTCCCCACTTCATTATGAATCTTCGTCCGCTGACTGCTCAGTTTCCCTGAGGGATCATTTTTCCCCTCTGAGTCTATTGTCCCTGATTTATCCATTTTAGTGGCACGCAGCTCCCCCCTTTTTACCTTGTTTTTGGGATCCACGCCGTCTTGCCGTAATAGGGCTGTCGCTGCCGTCATCCGCTGCTGCTTTCCTCTTCCAAGGACAGCCATCGTTGCTGGATTTTCCAGTGAGCCTTCCGGGTACGCGTAGCTGTCTCCTAGCAACCACCACGGAGCACGAGCACGCCCAGCTCCGGCAGCCTCAGTGAGGAGCAGCCGCGCCAAAGCTTCCCAATGATTACCCCAGTGGATATGCAGTCGATGTACGGCCCGTCCACAGCAAAATCAGGGCCACTTGAAAGCACCGCAGGTTCCTTTTGTGCTGACTACTTCTCTGTGCATGCCAGCGGATACAGCCCGGGTTAGTTCTTAATCCTTGAGGAGAGAGGTAAGCACTGATCTCTTAGTCACCCGCCATCTTGCCTCCTATCAGGACCTAGCGGAGCTAGCCAATGTCTAATGCGTTGATTCAGGGGATAAGTGGAGTGCCTGGAAAGGCTGAAAGGGTTGGGAAAGCTCTTTGTGCTTGCCTGTCAACATCTACGCTTGGCTTGGCACCAGGTTTTGTTTTTTAAAGTAGTCAGTCACTGACATGGTGGAGTCTGACCCCCCGGGGTTGGCTTTCTCTGCTGCTCAGTCTCTGCCTGTTCCCCATCAAGGGAAGGATTTGCATTTCCCTGCTTCGCCTCACTGAGGTTTGCTGCATGGGGCTTTGGGCCCCCACAGCCTTTAAACCCATCTTTGCCATGTTTCACAGTGGGCTTCATAGTGAGGTCCACCTGGGCTTACGGCCGGCCGCATGGGTATAGTGCTGCACAAACAGACTCCTCACAAGCCACAAAAACTCGGCGGTCCTCAGTCCCCAGCGTCCACACCATCCTGCCACAACATGGACAGCCAGCATCACACACAAGGGGGTGGAGCCGCAGCCTCCAGGCAGGCGCACTAGAGAGAGAGGAGCAAGCCAGAACCCAGACACAATCATGCCCCACAATAGCCGCTTACCCCCAAATTATTCTTAATGACTCAAGCTGGCGTAATCCCAAAATTTTGGTAATTTTGCCTCAGAAGAGTAATGCCTAATTACTAAAATTACTCTGATTACTCTGGCGTAATTAAAATTTTGCAGCGCGAGAAACGAAATTTGTTTTATTTATTTATATGTGTACTTACCTGTAATTGCCCGTAATCCGTAGTTTACTACCCCCCACCCTGCCCCTCCCCCGCCCCACGTCAGCGCCCGGCGGCACTCCCACCACCGACCCCTACTGATTCCACCTCTTGGAGTTTGGTTGTATGATAGAATATTGAGGAGAAGAATATCGTGTGGCTAAAATATAGTAGTAAATATATTGAGGATCATTATATCAAGAAAGTAAATTCAAATACAAAAGTATAGATTTACTATTCTTATCTCCACATTTACAGTTAGGACCTAGTTACCATAGGAAGAGCGTTTATTGACTTGCCTATAACTTTGGGGCCATTTGACGAATATGCACGAAGTGGCTTGCTTTGTCTTATTGTACATGGTAAGTTTTGGGTGTATTCGTAAAGCAATGGCCAAGAAAAGGGGGGTTTCAAAAAATGTGTTTCACATGGTAATTCCCATAGGGATTTTAAACATGACCACAGCCTGAACTGCTGGATTGAATTACACCAAATTTAGCAGAAAGGTAGCTCTTGGTCTAGAAAGAGCCCTTTTTGTTATTTGCTGTAATTCTATTCAGTAGTTTTTGAGATATTAAAGGAAAACCAAATTTGTATATCTAGGAATGTGACTCCAACGTGAATGTTTTACGATGCGTTGCAAATCCACATGCCAACAGCATTGCGGTTAATGGGTGTCTGAAACCTGTTTAGAAAGTTGCAGCCACGATTTTATATAACTGGACATGATCCCGGAGGGGATTAAAATATAGCTTGTAAATTATAGAGGGGGTCAGGGTAGAGGTACCTTGACCCCACAAGTGCAATGTAGGGGGTCTCTGAGGGACCCCCTATGGGCATAAAAATAATCCAAACTGATTTTTCTTTCACATAAGGGGATTCACGAATCTGCCGCAATGCTCAGCCTGGCCCCCATGTACCGTCGCAGTGGATTTACAAATTTTGCAGAAAAATATTTTTAAAAAACACATTCACATACTCACTCGGATACTAATGCACCCATTCACTTTCCCACTCAGACACACTCACAGACCTAGTCACACACTCACAAACTCACTCAGACACTCACGTACCCAATCACAGACCTACTCAGAGACTCACACACCCACTCACAGACCAACTCAGAAACTCCCAAACCCACTCACAGACCTACTCAGAGACTCACACACCCACTCACAGACCCAATTGGACACTCATGCATCTACTCATAGACCCAATCAGTCACTCAGGCACCCACTCACACATGAACTCAGACACTCACGCACCCACTCACAGACCCACTTAGGGACCCACCCACTGTTTCAAATACCCAATCAGACACTGACTCACCTACCCACAGACCCACTCAGAGTCTCACACAACCACTCAGAAACTGACACACCTCCTAACAGACCCACTAAGATACTCATGCACCCAATTACAGACCCACTCAGAGACTCACACACCCACTCACAGACCCAATTGGACACTCATGCATCTACTCATAGACCCAATCAGTCACTCAGGCACCCACTCACACATGAACTCAGACACTCACGTACCCACTCACAGACCCACTTAGGGACCCACCCACTGTTTCAAATACCCAATCAGACACTGACTCACCTACCCACAGACCCACTCAGAGTCTCACACAACCACTCAGAAACTGACACACCTCCTAACAGACCCACTAAGATACTCATGCATCCACTCACAGACTCACTCAGATACCCACTCACAGACCCACTCAGACACTGATGCACTCACTCACAGACCGACTCAGGCACTCATGCAGCCACGCACAGACCCACTCACAGACCCATTCAGACACTCATGCACCCACTCACAGACCAACTCAATACTCATAACCTACTCACAGACCCACTCAGACACTCATGCACTCACTCATGGACCTACTCAGACACTCATGCACCCAATCAGAGACTCACACATCCACTCACAGACCCACTCAGACTCTCACACATCCACTCACAGAACCACACAGAGACTCATGAACCCAATTATAGCCTTACTTAGAGACTCATGCAGTGACTCACAGACCTACTCAGACACTCACACACCCACTCACAGACCCACACAAACACTGATGCACCCACTCACAGACTAACTCAGACACTCATGTAGCAACTCACAGACCCATTCAGACACTCACACACCTACTCATAGACCCACTCAAACAGTCATATACCCACTCACACACCAACTCAGAGGCTCAAGTACTAGCTCACAAACCCACTAACACACTAACACACTAACACACTTACTCACAGACCCAGTCAGAGACTCATGCACCCATACACAGACCTACTCAGACACTGATGCATTCACTCACAGACCCACTCAGACACTCATGGGCCCAATCGCAGATCAACTCAGAGACTCATGCACCCAGTCACAGACCCACTCACACACCCAGTCATACAGTGACGCACCCACTCATATACCCACTCAGACAGTCATGCAGCGACCCACATACCAACTCAGACACACATGCTCCCACTCATGTGCCCACTCACAGACCCACTCAGGGACTCATGCAGCTACTCATAGGCCCACTTAGAAAGTCACTCACCCACTCACAGATCTACTCAGAGACTCATATACCCACTTACAGACCCGCTCAGTGATTCATGCATCCACTCAGACCCACTCAGATACCTACTCATAGACCCACTTTGACACTGATGCACCCACTCATAACTAAGACACTCATGCACCCACTCACAGACCTACTCAGACACTCATAATCTACTCACAGATCCACTCAGAGACGCACACACCTATTCACAGACCCACTCAGACACTCATGTACTCACTCATGGTCCTACTCAGACACTCATGCACCCACTCATGCATCCACTCACACATCCACTCACAGACCCACTCAGACTCTCACACACCCACTCACAGACACACAAAGAGACTCATGCACCCAATTACAGACTTACTCAGAGACTCATGTACTGACTCAGAGACCCACTCAGACACTCACAGACCCACTCAGACATTGATGCACCCACTCACAGTCCCACTCAGACACTCATGCAGCCACTTACAGACCCTTTCAGATACTCGCCCCCACACACAGACCTACTCAGACACTGATGTGTTCACTCACAGACCCACTCAGACACTCATGGACCTGCTCACAGATCCACTCAGAGACTTATGCACCCAGTCACAGACCCACACACACACCTACTCAGACAGTGACACACCCACTCATATACCCACTCAGACACTCATTCAGCAACACACAGACCAACTCAGACACACAGGCACCCACTCATTCACCCACTTAGAGACTCATGCAGCCACTCATAGACCCACTCAGAAACTCACAAACCCACTCACAGACCTACTCAGGACTCATGCAGCCACTCATAGATCCATTCATAAACTCATGTGCCCACTCACAGACCCACACAGAGACTCATACACCTACTTACAGACCCGTTCAGTGACTCATGCATCCACTCACAGACCCACTTGGACACCCACACACAGACCCACTCTGACACTGATACATCCACTTACAGACCCAATCAGACACCCTCTCACAGACCCACTGTGACACTGATGTACCCACTCACAGACCTACTCAGACACTCATGCAGCCACTCATAGACCCACTCAGATACTCATAACCTACTCACAGACCCATTCAGAGACTCACACATATATTCACAGACCCACTCAGATACTCATGGACCTACTCAGACACTCATGCACCCACTCACAGACCCACTCAGAGCCTTACACAGCAACGCACAAACCAACACAGAGACGCATGCACCTTATTACAGACTCACTCAGAGACTCATGCACTGACTCACAGACCTACTCAGTCACTTATGCACCCACTCACAGAACCACTCAGACACTCATGCAGCCACTCACAGACCAATTCAGACATGTATGTGCCCACATGCAGACCCACTCAGTGACATACCCACTCACACACCCACTCAGAGGCTCATGTACCAGCTCACAGACCCACTAGCACACTTACTCACAGACCAAGTCAGAGACACATGTACCTACACACAGACCTACTCCGACACTGATGCATTCACTCACAGACCCACTCAGACACTCGTGGACCCACTCACAGATCCACACAGAGACTTATGTACCCAGTCACAGACCTACTCACACACCCACTCAGATAGTGATGTACCTACTCATACACCCACTCAGACAGTCATGCAGCAACACATAGACCAACTAAGACACACATGCACCCACTTATGCACCCACTCAGAGACTCATGCAGCCACTCATAGACCCACTCAGAAACTAACTCACCCACTCACAGACCCACTCAGAGAATCATATACCCACTTACAGACCTGCTCAGTGACTCATGCATCCACTCACAGACCCACTCAGATACCCACTCACAGACCCACTCAGACACTGATGCATCAACTCACAGACCCACTCAGACACTCATGTAGCTACTCACAGACCCACTCACAGACCCACTCATGTACCCACTCACAGACCCACTCAGATACTCATAACCTACTCACAGACCCATTCAGAGATTCATATACCCACTTACAGACCCGCTCAGTGACTCATGCATCCACTCAAAGACCCACTCAGATACCCACTCACAGACCCACTCAGACACAGATACATCCACTCACAGACCCACTCAGACATTCATGCAGCCACTCACAGACCCATTCACAAACCCACTCATGCACCCACTTGCAGACCTACTCAAACAGTCACATACCCAATCACACACCCACTCAGAGGCTCATGTACCAGCTCACAGACCCACTAACACACTCACTCATAGACCCAGTCAGAGACTCATGCCTCCACACACAGACCTACTCAGACACTGATGCATTCACTCACAGACCCACTCAGACACTCGTGGACCAACTCACAGATCCACTCAGAGACTCATGCACCCAGTCACAGACCTACTCACTCACACACCCACTCAGACAGTGATGCACACACTCATATTATACCCACTCAGACACTGGCAGCGAGACATAGACCAACTTAGACACACATGCACCCACTCATGTGCCCGCTCACAGACCCGCTCAGAGACTCATGCAGCCACTCATAGACCCACTCAGAAACTCATGCACCCACTCACAGACCCATTCAGAGACTCATGCAGCCACTCATAGACCCACTCAGAAACTCACATACCCAATCACAGACCCACACAAATACTCATACACCCACTTACAGACCTGCTCAGTGACTCATGCATCCACTCACAGACCCAGTCAGTCACCAATTCATAAACCCACTGTGACACTGATACATCCACTCAGAGACCCACTCAGGTACCCACTCACAGACCCACTGTGACACTGATGCACCCACTCACAGACCCACTCAGACATTCATACAGCCACTCACAGACACACTTAGACACTCATGTACCCACTCACAGACCCACTCAGACACTCATAACCTACTCACAGACCCACTCAGAGACTCACACACCTATTCACAGACCCGCTCAGATACTCATGCACTCACTCATGGACCTACTCAGACACTCATGCACCCACTCACAGACCCACTCAGAGACTCACACATCCCCTCACAGACCCACTTAGACTCTCACACACCCACTAACAGACCCACATAGACTCATGCACCCAATTACAGACTCACTCAGAGACTCATGCACTGATTCACAGACCCACGCAGTCACTAATGCACCCACTCACAGGCCCACTCAGACACTGATGCACCCACTCACAGGCCCACTCAGACACTGATGCACCCACTCACAGACCCACTCGGACTCTCACACACTTACTCACAGACCCACACAGAGACTGATGCACCCAATTACAGACTCGCTCAGAGACTCATGCACTGATTCAAAGACCCACTCAGACACTGATGCACCCACTCACAGACCTACTTGGACACATGCAGCCACTCATAGACCCATTCAGACACTCCTGCACCCACTCATAGACCCACTCAAATAGTCATATACCCACTCACACACCCACTCAGAGGCTCAAGTACCAGCTCATAGACACACTAACACACTCACTCATAGACCTAGTCAGAGACTCACGCACCTACACACAGATCTACTCAGACACTGATGCATTCACTCACAGACCCACTCAGACACTCATGGACCCACTCATAGATCCACTCAGAGATGCATGCACCCAGTCTCAGATCCACTCACATACCCACTCAGACAGTGATGTACCCACTCATATACCCACTCAGACAGTCATGCAACAACACACTGACCAACTCAGATAAACATGCACTCACTCATGTGCCACTCACAGACCCACTCAAAAACTCATGCTGCCACTCATAGACCTACTCAGAAACTCACGCACCCACTCAGAGACCCACTCAGAGACTCATGCAGCCACTCATAGATCCACTCAGAAACTCATACACCCACTCACAGACCCACATAGAGACTCATACATCCCCTTACAGACCCACTCAGTGACTCATGCATCTACTCACAGACCTACTCAGACACCCACTCACAGACCCACTCTGACACTGATGTACCCACTCATAGACCCACTCTGACACTGATGTACCCACTCACAGACCCACTCAGACACTCATCCAGCTACTCAAAGACCTACTCAGATGCTCATGCACCCACTCGCAGACCCACTCAGACACTCATAACCTACTCACAGACCCACTCAGAAGCTCACACACCCATTCACAGACCCACTCAGGCACTCATGCACTCAATCACAGACCCACTCAGAAACACTCATGCATTCACTCACAGACCCACACAGAGATGCATGCATCCACTCACAGACCTACTCAGATGCTCATGCACCCACTCACAAACCCACTCAGACACTGATGTACCCACTCACAGACCCACTCAAACACTCATGCAGCCACTCACATACCCATTCAGACACTTATGTACCCACTCACATACTTACCCAGAGGCTTATGTACCAGCTCACAGACCTACTCAGACACTCACACACCTACTCACAGATCTACTCAGACACTGATCCTCTCAATCACATACCCACTCAGACACTCATGGACCCACTCACAGATGCACTCAGAGACTCATGCACCTTAGCCACAGCCCCACTCACACACCCATTCAGACAGTGACTCACCCATTCACAGGCCCACTCAGACAGTCATGGAGCCACTCATAGGCCCACTCAGAAACTCACACACCCACTCACAGATCCACTCAGGCACTCATGCATTCACAGATAGACCCAATCAGGGACTAACACACCTACTCACAGACCAACTCAGACACACATGCACCCACTCACAGACACACTCAGAAACTCATGCAGCCACTCATAGACCCACTCAGAAACTCACACACCCACTCACAGACCCACTCAGGCACTCACACATCCACTGACAGACCCACTCAGAGACTAACACACCCACTCACAGACTCACTCAGAGACTCACACACCCATTCCCAGACCACTCAGACCCTGATGCACCCACTCACAGGCCTACTCAGACACTCACACATCCACTCACAGACTCATGCACCCACTTACAGATCTACTCAGAAACACATGCACCCACTCACAGACCCACTCAGACACTCACACCCCTCTCACAGACCCACTCAGACACTGGCACACCCACTCACAGACCCACTCAGGCACTTATGCAGCCACTCACAGACCCACTCAGACACTTACTGTGCAAGGTGGAATATTATAAGTAGGGCTCCCGGTTTTATGGTATTTATTTTTTGCCATTTCCGTCTGTATTTATCCATATTTATTTTTTGGGCATTTTTTCTGTATTTATCCACATTTATTTTTGCCACAAGCAAAAGACGACGCTACAGCTAGTATTTTTCCACATTTATTTAAATTGACAATTTTATTCGTGCTAACGTAGGCTTCCGTGATGTCATGTGCTCGCCTACAATACAGCATAGTAGATGATCTATTTTGTACAGTTTAGGACAAAAAATGATAGATCTTGGATGGCTAATTAGTGGGCTGTGCTGCTTTGCTGTTCTCGCTCTCCTTCCTGCTTGACTATGTATCCCTTACTCCTAAAGGGGACGTGACATCTCCAAAAGATTGTGCTTCAAATCAGATGGAGTTTCTTGCTGCGCGAGATAACAAAGCTGACAAGCCGCACCCGAGTACTTCACAGGTCTTTAAAAAGACCATTCACTTGTTAACGAGGCTTTGTTGTTTATTTCACCCCTTCTTACCAGACTGCGGGCAGTGTCTACAGGACCCCCCTGTGAGAGCTGCCATAAAACACGGGACACGGGTGGGAGCTACGTGCCCATATTTTTTTTTTTTAATTTAAACCGAAACAGTTGCGGTGCTGTTTGCGAAAGAAAAGAAACACAGACCTGAGATGCCTGGTCTGAAAGGAAACGGGATGGGTGCCGTGAAGCCGGAGGACAGCAATCTAACCGACAACCCTCGTCAGGGCGCCTGACACCTGTAGAAAATGTAAATGTGGCAAATGGCTAATGATGAAATGGAAAGGCTGCGTGGGAGCCATTTAGGCTTTAATTGACAGAGTGACATGAAGTTTCACAATGCAGGCTCTCTGTCCGGTTACACAAGCAGTCGGTGATCGCGGTAGCCAATCAAGGTTTCACAAGGCAAGACTTCATTCTCAGTCAACAGTTCCAGTCATTGTTTTTCATATATCAGGTGTGTGTTATCTGGAAGCTTAACACCAACATATTCGTTACTTATCAGCCAGACTCCGGACCCCATTGCACTCAGGATCAAGTCACCATACTTTTTAATGCACTTAGAACGCTAGTTTAGTCACCCACCCCTAGACTTCGCAAGACGCGCAGGTGTGCAAGGACTACCACATACAGAGTTAGGCGCGCCTGTGCGTCGAGCCCACCTTAACCAGAGGCGGCGTGCAAAACCCATCGCGCGCAGCTAGGAGCGCAAGTGTGGGAAGCATACTACCTCCATGCAAGTGTGGGAAGCCTCTACTACAGCAGGCATCCCAAGTCCATTAGCCACACTTTGCTTCCGTCTGTCAGTGTCCCTTTGTTTCTACCCGGTGCCCTGCTCTCCAAGGCCCTCGCCAGCACGAGACACCGTGACCCGCGAGTCACTGAATACAGGGCACCCCCACTCCGCGCTGCCAGCACAGAAGCCGTCCTGTCTATCATTCATTCAACGCTCCCAGTCTCGCTCCGTGCCGGGTGCCTTCCTTCATCCAGCACAGTCTGCCGCGGGTACAAGCGCCCTATCTTCCATTCCAAGTGCCCCGTCGGTACCAAAATACCCGACGGCAGCGTGGCAAAATTTGCTAGTATTTTGCCGTTTCTAAATATAAATACAGACAAAGGAAATATAGATTTCCGTCTGTATTTATATGTAAAAATCCGTAAAAACGGAAAACCGGGAGCCCTAATTATAAGGTATTGCTGGGAGGCTTTGCCATGTAATACTTTCACAATACACAGAGATGACAGTGTAGACCTTCAAATGAAGGCACCACTAGAACTAAATAGTGAAAAGGAATTGGCAGTACACTTAGGCTAGCTATCATCTGGGAGAGAAGCATCTCAAGGAACATGAACTAGAGAGAGTGTTAGGCCACTGCAAAATTGAGTTAGCCCAAACCACATAGTATTTCCTCCTTTGCGCCATTATATGTCAGATCCATGATTTGTGCATGGTGATGACTAATGTCTAATAGATGCAGATGTCTTTCTATAGGTGCACCAATAAGCGTACCCTTTAGCCCATCCTGGGATGCACCATGCATTGGATTTGTAATCAATTTATTCTCCTTCTTTCTCCTTTCCCCCTTTTTCTGTTTTCACTTGAGACTGCAGTCATGTGTGAGTATTTCCTTTCTTTTTATAAGCACGGAATCATATCATACATGAGTGATTACTATTTAGAGTAACAGCTATGGCAATTTGTAAAATCTGGAGCATTACTCTTTGGGTAATATGTAATGTACACATGAATTGGAATATATGGCTAAGTATGAACCGAATGTATCCTACATCCAAGTGTACAGTATGTTTGTTATGACTGTTTCAGTATATTTATGGGAGAATTTTGCATCAGCCTCTATACGGCTCTATTATGCTGAACGATGTTCTCAGCTAAATCATTTCAAATGCAAGAAATTATGTGGTCATCTTAAGTACATTCGGACACATCTGTACATGTATGCCAAGTATTCTAATTTCAAATGTTGAATGTGCACCCCTCGGAGGCTGCATAGGATTGCGAATCATAACTGCATTTGCCCATACAGGGTTCATTTTGATGAACAATGTGGTTCAGCCATATCACATCTCATGTTAATAACTAATGAATTGGTCACTTTAGTGATTCACTGAGATGTGCTTATGAACTAGATGCAATGATTCTCTATCACGACTATGTAATTGCTGCCAGCACATATGTGACTTCATTATTATTTTTTAAGTCGTACCTTCTTACAATTGTGGTTGAAGATACTAAGTGAAATAACTATTGGAGATAGACTCGTGCACATCCATTGCATTGTAAAATTGAGTTTTTATTTACTTTAAGATGACGACTGCAGTAAGGTAGTAATCGACTTGCCTTTGAGATTAGTCCTTCTTTGCTTGTGAGTTGATAGTCTCATCCAATGAACTGAATTGTTATACATTGAGCTTCACAGCACGAAATGTCAACATTGATAAAGGGACTTGCCGAAACGTGTCTGCTTTTCTACACGTTTTAATAAACAAACTATTCGTCCATTTCAAGAATGCTGTTCTTTTTTCTTCCTCTGGAGCATGCGATAGATATCCATGAGTCCACCCTCACATGACTGAGCAGCCGCGCATGAGTGCAAGTGGCTTTGGTGGTCATATCACAGCTTCTAACAGAAGTTCTGAGCACTCACGAGGTTTAAAACATTTAACGATAGCAATTATAACAGATGTGTTTTGGCTAACCCTGGGCAAAGCACTACGCTACGCTCACGTAGTTTGCGAAGTTTGCGCTACTTCGCACAACGCGAATTGCACGTAGCACAGTGCAAACACGCGTAGCGTAGCGTAGCATAGTGCAGCGGTCATTTTTGCTTGCTCGCGGTCCTCAACGTCAAGTTGGCGACCGCGAGCAAGCAAAATGACTATCCGGCGAGACTTTTTCTCGTTCGCGATCAGCAACATCAAGTTGCCGATCGCGAGCGTGAAAATAAACCTCCGGCGAGATTCTCAACGCGGGGAGTTCAGGTTTCTCATTGCGAGTGGTCACGTATGCTCGCGACCGCTCGCGATGAGAAACTACCAGTCCGCGTTGAAAGCTGCCGCTCGAGTAAAAATCTACTCGAGCGGCAGTAAAAGACAGCTCGCACTGTGCAAGATGCCGTTTTCAATGATTGCACAGTGCGGACAAGCATCCGGCACTGTGCAATCATTGCGAACAGTGCACTACGCAGTTCGCGTAGTGCTACGCGTAGCTCGCGTAGTGCGAACTGCACTTTGCGTAGCTTCGCGTAGCGCTACTTCGCGAACTACGCCCAGGCTTAGTTTTGGCATGGTGCCTTCTTTCATGTTTCAAATTGCAATGATTTACTACACAAAAAACAAATCTCTACTCATATTTTATATTGGTAAACCTCTCGTAAGTCACTGGATAGCAAACAAAGACGTGCCTGCAGGCGTCAATCGAAGCAGACTTAGCCTGTCAAGCAGATACTAGGTTTTTTTCATCAAGAGACATGCTAGTTCATGCACGGCATCAGTGTATGTAGAGACTGCGTTACTATGTGTAAATTCCTGTAATGGTCATCTGATGGAATCCAACTGGGAAAGGGTTATCAATTAGGGCATCGGAGCCTTTGATTTGAACTCATGTGATCACAAATGTCTATGCAGTAACGTGAGATATGATAGTCAATGAAAAGCGAATGGTAACATTGATATTTTGAAGTCTTTCTATTGGCAATAAATTGACCAATGAGGGTGGGGAATATACTATTTTAACCAACCAAGTACTGTGTAGTACATCATTGCAATTTGAAAAAGGAAGAAGGCACCATGTCGAAACGCTTCTTTTATAATTGCTACCAAGTCCTACCCTTGCGCATCATGGAAACACCCGTCCTTGGAGTTCGGCGAATGTGTGGTGGGAGTTGGAGCAAAGATATATAAATATTTATACATATGTATATATATGTCTATATATATATGTCTATATATATATTCACTGAAAAAACCATAGGTTTTAGGGACAGTTATAGTTAGTTGGACATTTCACTCGTACAAAACCATAGAAATTCCCCCGTTATAGTTAGTTCAGCTAACTATAACTCGCGCTCCACAATGCACTGCTGATGACGTCACATATTACATCACTCATGACATGGTCAGTGACATCACTGATGACATCACTGATCACATCTCAAATGACATCACTGATGACATCACTGATGACATCATCCAGTGACTGTGTGTTTCTGTAAAGTTTAAATATGTTTAATATATATAGGGAAAGGCGTATTGAAGAATGAGTGGGTGTATAAGTGTCTGAATGGATGATTTAGTACGTGCGTGACTGACTCTACAAGTGAGTGATTAAACGTATCTTACTGAATGCATGGGTTAGTGACTAAACTGTGTGAATGTCTGTATCCGTCTGTTTGTTGGTGTGTAAGTGGATGCATGGATTTGCGAATAGCTACATGAGTGTCTATATGGGTTATTGATTGGTTCTCTGAGTATCTGTATGGCTGCCTGAGTGTTTGTGTGGGTGGAGTGTGTGTGACTCTGTACATAGATGTGTGAGTGGGTGATTCACTGGGTGCATGATTTCAAGAGTGCATCTGTGATGGACTGCTTGGGTGGGTGAGTGTGTGTATGGGTGTGTTAGTGAGTGAATGTATATCTCAGTGGTACATGTGCGAGTAACTACATATGTAAAAGGCAGTATATATGTGTGTTAGAGTATTTAAATGGCTATAAGTGAGAGTGTGTGATTGTGGCTGTATGGATGCGTGTGTGCTTGTATCAGTTATTGTATAAGAGCGTAAGAATGTGCTAGTATTTGTATGAGTAAGTGAGCTGGTGTGTGTATAACTGTATAGGTGAGTAAATGGGTGTGTGATTAATTTTTGCATGACTGAATAGGTGTGTGAGTACTTCTATGGATGAGTGGCGGTGTGTGAGTGTTTATATAGGTGTATGAGTGCATATGATAGTCCTGTACTGAGTGACTGTAAGTATGAGTGACTGTACGGGTGAGTGAGTAGATGTGTGTGTGTAGACCTAAGAATCAGTGAGTGGGTTTGTAGTTATTGGTATTGGAGTGTGCATGGTTTTGAGAATGGCAGTCTGTAATTTAGAGTGGGTGTATCAAAAGTTATATTAGAGTGTGAGAAGATGCATGAAATTATCACATGGATGATGTCATCAGAGATGTCATCAGTGATGTCATTTGAGATGTCATCAGTGATGTCACTGACCATGTCATGAGTGATGTAATATGTGACGTTATCAGCAGTGCATTGCGGGGCGCGAGTTATAGTTAGCTGAACTAACTATAACGGGGAATTTCTATGGTTTTGTACGAGTGAAATGTCCAACTAACTATAACTGTCCCTAAAACCTATGGTTTTTTCAGTGAATTTCAAAGGTTTTTAAATGCTAATTTCTAACTATAACGTGTCTGAAACCTATGGTTTTTTCAGTGAATTTCAAAGGTTTTTAAATGCTAATTTCTAACTATAACGTGCCTGAAACCTATGATTTTTAAGTGAATTTCAAAGGTTTTTAAATGCTAGTTTCTAACTATGCCTACAGAGGTAGGACATGTGAAGAAAGAAGAAAAACGCACAGAAAGAAGCAAAAGAAATGCAGAAAGAAGCAACAGAAGACCACAAAGACGAAGAAAAGTGCAGGAAGAAGCAAAAGATGTGCAGAAAGAACCAACAGAGGAGCAGAAAGAGGCCTTGTTGCAAAATCATCCTGTGCCCACAACTTTTTCAGACGGGTACTGGTGGTAACTGACTCTGACTAACCAGAGTCAGTGATATGCTAAAAGACACTTAGAATACAGTGAAAACACCTACATACACTAGGGAACACTATTCGTTGGGGTACCCCTGTGATTAGCATGACCTCCTCTGTAAGTCCCTAGTACATAATAGGGCAGGGGATTAAAACTACCTCTTAAAACGCGCTACAGGGCGCGTTTCCACAGTGGTGAAGGGAGGGGGCCTGAGGTGACATGTGTGCAAACGCGCCCTGTGGCGCATTTTAAGTTGCGGGATTAAGTCCCCTTGAATCCTGAGGGTCCCTGGGGCCCAACTAGCCCCCAGGTACCTACAGTTAGGACCACAGAGCTGAGTTGCAGAGAGGCGTTCCGAGGCCACGCACCTTTTTTCACCTCTCTGCAACGCAACTCTGTTGTGCTTACTGAAGGTACCTGGTGGGCTAGTTGGCCCCAGGTCCCTCAGGATTCAAGGGAATTAATTCCCCAACTTAAAACGCACCACAGGGCGTGTTTGCGCACATGTCACCTGAGGCCCCACCCCCTCCCTTCACCACTGTGCAAACGCGCCCGTGGCACGTTTTAAGTTGGGGGATTAGGTCACCTTGAATCCTGAGGGTCCCTGGGGCCCAACTAGCCCACCAGGTACTTCCAGTAAGCACCACAGGCCTGCGTTGCAACGCCTGTAACAAATTGTGCAGTTGTGTTTAGGTAGTGAAGGGGGTCGTGCTGGTGGTAGTGTTTTAGGGTTTAGGGTAGTGCAGTGGTGTTTGTGTAGTGTAGGGGGTCATGCTGGGGGTAGATTTAGGGTTTAGGGTAGTACAGTGGTGTTTGGATAGTGTAGGGAGTCATGCTGGGGAGTGTTTTACGGTTTAGGGTAGTGCAGTGGTGTTTGGGTAGTGTAGGGGGTTGTGCTGGGGGTAGTGTTTTAGGGTTTAGGGTAGTGCAGTGGTGTTTGGGTAGTGTAGGGTGTCGTGCTGGGGGTAGTGGTTTAGGGTCTAGGGTAGTGCAGTGGTGTTTGGGTAGTGTAGGGGGTACTGCTGGGGGTAGTGTTTTAGGGTTCAGGGTAGTGCAATGGTGTTTGGGTAGTGTAGGGGGTACTGATGGGGGTAGTGTTTTAGGGTATAGGGTAGTGCAGTGGTGTTTGGGTAGTGTAGGGGGTACTGCTGGGGGTATTGTTTTAGGGTTTAGGGTAGTGCAGTGGTGTTTGGGTAGTGTAGGGGTTCGTGCGGGGTAGTTTTTTAGGGTTAAGGGTAGTGCAGTGGTGTTTGTGTAGTGTAGGGGGTAGTGTTTTAGGGTTTAGGGTAGTGCAGTGGTGTTTGTGTAGTGTAGGGGGTCATGCTGGGGGTAGTGTTTTAGGGTTTAGGGTAGTACAGTGGTGTTTGTGTAGTGTAGGAGGTCGTGTTTTAGGGTTTAGGGTAGTGCAGTGGTGTTCGGGCAGTGTAGGGGGTCGTGCTGGGGGTGGTGTTTCAGGGTTTAGGGCAGTGCAGTGGTGTTCGGGCAGTGTAGGGGGTCTTGCTGGGGGTGGTGTTACGGGGTTTAGGGCAGTGGTGTTCGGGTAGTGTAGGGGGTCATGCGGGGGTAGTGTTTCAGGGTTTAGTGCAGTGGTGTTCGGGTAGTGTAGGGGGTCGTGCTGGGGGAGTGTTTTAGGGTTTAGGGCAGTGCAGTGGTGTTCGGGTAGTGTAGGGGGTCGTGCTGGGGGAGTGTTTTAGGGTTTAGGGCAGTGCAGTGGTGTTCGGGTAGTGTAGGGGGTCATGCTGGGGGGAGTGTTTGAGGGTTTAGGGCAGTGCAGTTGTGTTCGGGTAGTGTAGGGGGTCTTGCTGGGGGTGGTATTTCAGGGTTTAGGGCAGTGCAGTGGTGTTCGGGCAGTGTAGGGGGTCTTGCTGGGGGTGATGTTTCAGGGTTTAGGGCAGTGCAGTGGTGTTCGGGCAGTGTAGGGGGTCTTGCTGGGGGTGGTGTTTCAGGGTTTAGGGCAGTGGTGTTCGGGCAGTGTAGGGGGTCGTGCTGGGGGTGGTGTTTCAGGGTTTGGGGCAGTGCAGTAGTGTTCGGGCAGTGTAGGGGGTCGTGCAGGGGGTGGTGTTTCAGGGTTTAGAGCAGTGCAGTGGTGTTCGGGCAATATAGGGGTCGTGCTGGGGGTGGTGTTTCAGGGTTTAGGGCAGTGCAGTGGTGTTCGGGCAGTGTAGGGGGTCGTGCACGGGGTAGTGTTTCAAGGTTTAGGGCAGTGCAGTGGTGTTCGGGCAGTGTAGGGGGTCGTGCTGGGGCTGGTGTTTCAGGGTTTAGGGCAGTGCAGTGGTGTTTGGGCAGTGTAGGGGGTCTTGCTGGGGGTGGTGTTTCAGGGTTTAGGGCAGTGGTATTTGGGCAGTGTAGGGGGTCTTGCTGGGGTTGATGTTTCAGGGTTTAGGGCAGTGCAGTGGTGTTCGGGCAGTGTAGGGGGTCTTGCTGGGGGTTGTTTTTCAGGGTTTAGGGCAGTGCAGTGCTGTTCGTGCAGTGTAGGGGGTCGTGCTGGGGATGGTGTTTCAGGGTTTAGGGCAGTGCAGTAGTGTTCAGGCAGTGTAGGGGGTCATGCTGGGGCTGGTGTTTCAGGGTTTAGGGCAGTGCAGTGGTGCTCGGGCAGTGTAGGGGGTCGTGCTGGGGGTGGTGTTTCTGGGTTTAGGGTAGTGCAGTGCTGTTCGGGCAGTGTAGGGGGTCGTGCTGGGGCTGGTGTTTCAGGGTTTAGGGCAGTGCAGTGCAGTGGTGTTCGGGCAGTGTAGGGGGTCGTACTGGGGCTGGTGTTTCAGTGTTTTGGGCAGAGCAGTGGTGTTCGGGCAGTGTAGGGGGTCGTGCTGGGGGTGGTGTTTCAGGGTTTAGGGCAGTGCAGTGGTGTTCAGGCAGTGTAGGGGGTCATGCTGGGGGTGGTGTTTCAGGGTTTAGGGCAGTGCAGTGGTGTTCAGGCAGTGTAGGGGGTCGTGCAGGGGCTGGTGTTTCAGGGATAGGGCAGGGCAATGGTGTTCGGGCAGTGTAGGGGGTCGTGCTGGGGTGGTGTTTCAGGGTTTAGGGCAGTGTAGTGGTGTTCGGGCAGTGTAGGGGGTCATGCTGGGGGTGGTGTTTCAGGGTTTAGGGCAGTGCAGTGGTGTTCGGGCAGTGTAGGGGGTCGTGCAGGGGTGTGGTGAGTCAGGGTTTAGGGCAGTGCAGTGGTGTTCGGGCAGTGTAGGGGGTCATGCTGGGGGTAGTGTTTTAGGGTTTAGGGCAGTGCAGTGGTGTTCGGGTAGTGTAGGGGGTCGTGCAGGGGGTGGTGTTTCAGGGTTTAGGGCAGTGCAGTGGTGTTCGGGCAGTGTAGGGGTCGTGCTGGGGGTGGTGTTTCAGGGTTTAGGGCAGTGCAGTGGTGTTCGGGCAGTGTAGGGTGTCGTTCTGGGGGTGGTGTTTCAGGGTTTAGGGCAGTGCAGTGGTGTTCGGGCAGTGTAGGTGGTCTTGCTGGGGGTGGTGTTTCAGGGTTTAGTGCAGTGGTGTTCGGGTAGTGTAGGGGTCTTGCTGGGGGTGGTGTTTCAGGGTTTAGGGCAGTGAAATGGTGTTCGTGCAGTGTAGGGGGTCTTGCTGGGGTGGTGTTTCAGGGTTTAGGGCAGTGCAGTGGTGTTCGGGCAGTGTAGGGGGACTTGCTGGGGCTGGTGTTTCAGGGTTTAGGGCAGTGCAGTGGTGTTCAGGCAGTGTAGGGGGTCTTGCTGGGGCTGGTGTTTCAGGGTTTAGCGTAGTGCAGTGGTGTTCGGGCAGTGTAGGGGTCGTGCTGGGGCTGGTGTTTGAAGGTTTAGGGCAGTGCAGTGGTGTTCGTGCAGTGTAGGGGGTCATGCTGGGGATGGTGTTTCAGGGTTTAGGGCAGTGCAGTAGTGTTCGGGCAGTGTAGGGGGTCGTGCAGGGGGTGGTGTTTCAGGGTTTAGGGCAGTGCAGTGGTGTTCGGGCAGTGTAGGGTGTCATGCTGGGGGTGGTGTTTCAGGGTTTAGGGCAGTGCAGTGGTGTTCGGGCAGTGTAGGGGGTCGTGCACGGGGTGGTGTTTCAGGGTTTAGGGCAGTACAGTGGTGTTCGGGCAGTGTAGGGGGTAGTGCTGGGGCTGGTGTTTCAGGGTTTAGGGCAGTGCAGTGGTGTTCGGGCAGTGTAGGGGGTCGTGCTGGGGCTGGTGTTTCATGGTTTAGGGCAGTGCAGTGGTGTTCGGGCAGTGTAGGGGTCATGCTGGGGCTGGTGTTTCAGGGTTTAGGGCAGTGCAGTGGTGTTCGTGCAGTGTAGGTGGTCGTGCTGGGGCTGGTGTTTCAGGGTTTAGGGCAGTGCAGTGGTGTTCGGGCAGTGTAGGGGGTCGTGCTGGGGCTGGTGTTTCAGGGTTTAGGGCAGTGCAGTGGTGCTCGGACAGTGTAGGGGGTCGTGCTGGAGTGGTGTTTCTGGGTTTAGGGTAGTGCAGTGGTTTTCGGTCAGTGTAGGGGGTCGTGCTGGGGCTGGTGTTTCAGGGTTTAGGGCAGTGCAGTGGTGTTCGGGCAGTGTAGGGGGTCGTGCTGGGGCTGGTGTTTCAGGGTTTTGGGCACAGCAGTGGTGTTCGGGCAGTGTAGGGGGTCTTGCTGGGGGTGGTGTTTCAGGGTTTAGGGCAGTGAAATGGTGTTCGTGCAGTGTAGGGGGTCTTGCTGGGGTGGTGTTTCAGGGTTTAGGGCAGTGCAGTGGTGTTCGGGCAGTGTAGGGGGACTTGCTGGGGCTGGTGTTTCAGGGTTTAGGGCAGTGCAGTGGTGTTCAGGCAGTGTAGGGGTCTTGCTGGGGCTGGTGTTTCAGGGTTTAGCGTAGTGCAGTGGTGTTCGGGCAGTGTAGGGGGTCGTGCTGGGGCTGGTGTTTGAAGGTTTAGGGCAGTGCAGTGGTGTTCGTGCAGTGTAGGGGGTCATGCTGGGGATGGTGTTTCAGGGTTTAGGGCAGTGCAGTAGTGTTCGGGCAGTGTAGGGGGTCGTGCAGGGGTGGTGTTTCAGGGTTTAGGGCAGTGCAGTGGTGTTCGGGCAGTGTAGGGTGTCATGCTGGGGGTGGTGTTTCAGGGTTTAGGGCAGTGCAGTGGTGTTCGGGCAGTGTAGGGGGTCGTGCACGGGGTGGTGTTTCAGGGTTTAGGGCAGTACAGTGGTGTTCGGGCAGTGTAGGGGGTAGTGCTGGGGCTGGTGTTTCAGGGTTTAGGGCAGTGCAGTGGTGTTCGGGCAGTGTAGGGGGTCGTGCTGGGGCTGGTGTTTCATGGTTTAGGGCAGTGCAGTGGTGTTCGGGCAGTGTAGGGGGTCATGCTGGGGCTGGTGTTTCAGGGTTTAGGGCAGTGCAGTGGTGTTCGTGCAGTGTAGGTGGTCGTGCTGGGGCTGGTGTTTCAGGGTTTAGGGCAGTGCAGTGGTGTTCGGGCAGTGTAGGGGGTCGTGCTGGGGCTGGTGTTTCAGGGTTTAGGGCAGTGCAGTGGTGCTCGGACAGTGTAGGGGGTCGTGCTGGAGTGGTGTTTCTGGGTTTAGGGTAGTGCAGTGGTTTTCGGTCAGTGTAGGGGGTCGTGCTGGGGCTGGTGTTTCAGGGTTTAGGGCAGTGCAGTGGTGTTCGGGCAGTGTAGGGGGTCGTGCTGGGGCTGGTGTTTCAGGGTTTTGGGCACAGCAGTGGTGTTCGGGCAGTGTAGGGGGTAGTGCTGGGGGTGGTGTTTCAGGGTTTAGTGCAGTGCAGTGGTGTTCGGGCAGTGTAGGAGGTCGAGCTGGGGTTGGTGTTTCAGGGTTTAGTGCAGTGGTGTTCGGGCAGTGTAGGGGGTCTTGCTGGGGGTGATGTTTCAGGGTTTAGGGCAGTGGAGTGGTGTTTGGGTAGTGTAGGGGTTCGTGCTGGGGGTAGTGTTTTAGGGTTTAGGGTAGTGCAGTGGTGTTTGTGTAGTGTAGGGGTCATGCTGGGGGTAGTGTTTTAGGGTTTAGGGTAGTACAGTGGTGTTTGTGTAGTGTAGGAGGTCGTGTTTTAGGGTTTAGGGTAGTGCAGTGGTGTTCGGGCAGTGTAGGGGTCGTGCTGGGGGTGGTGTTTCAGGGTTTAGGGCAGTGCAGTGGTGTTCGGGCAGTGTAGGGGGTCTTGCTGGGGGTGGTGTTACGGGGTTTAGGGCAGTGGTGTTCGGGTAGTGTAGGGGTCATGCGGGGGTAGTGTTTCAGGGTTTAGTGGAGTGGTGTTCGGGTAGTGTAGGGGGTCGTGCTGGGGGAGTGTTTTAGGGTTTAGGGCAGTGCAGTGGTGTTCGGGTAGTGTAGGGGGTCGTGCTGGGGGAGTGTTTTAGGGTTTAGGGCAGTGCAGTGGTGTTCGGGTAGTGTAGGGGGTCATGCTGGGGGGAGTGTTTGAGGGTTTAGGGCAGTGCAGTTGTGTTCGGGTAGTGTAGGGGGTCTTGCTGGGGGTGGTATTTCAGGGTTTAGGGCAGTGCAGTGGTGTTCGGGCAGTGTAGGGGGTCTTGCTGGGGGTGATGTTTCAGGGTTTAGGGCAGTGCAGTGGTGTTCGGGCAGTGTAGGGGGTCTTGCTGGGGGTGGTGTTTCAGGGTTTAGGGCAGTGGTGTTCGGGCAGTGTAGGGGGTCGTGCTGGGGGTGGTGTTTCAGGGTTTGGGGCAGTGCAGTAGTGTTCGGGCAGTGTAGGGGGTCGTGCAGGGGGTGGTGTTTCAGGGTTTAGAGCAGTGCAGTGGTGTTCGGGCAATATAGGGGTCGTGCTGGGGGTGGTGTTTCAGGGTTTAGGGCAGTGCAGTGGTGTTCGGGCAGTGTAGGGGGTCGTGCACGGGGTAGTGTTTCAAGGTTTAGGGCAGTGCAGTGGTGTTCGGGCAGTGTAGGGGGTCGTGCTGGGGCTGGTGTTTCAGGGTTTAGGGCAGTGCAGTGGTGTTTGGGCAGTGTAGGGGGTCTTGCTGGGGGTGGTGTTTCAGGGTTTAGGGCAGTGGTATTTGGGCAGTGTAGGGGTCTTGCTGGGGTTGATGTTTCAGGGTTTAGGGCAGTGCAGTGTTGTTCGGGCAGTGTAGGGGGTCTTGCTGGGGGTCGTTTTTCAGGGTTTAGGGCAGTGCAGTGCTGTTCGTGCAGTGTAGGGGGTCGTGCTGGGGATGGTGTTTCAGGGTTTAGGGCAGTGCAGTAGTGTTCAGGCAGTGTAGGGGGTCATGCTGGGGCTGGTGTTTCAGGGTTTAGGGCAGTGCAGTGGTGCTCGGGCAGTGTAGGGGGTCGTGCTGGGGGTGGTGTTTCTGGGTTTAGGGTAGTGCAGTGCTGTTCGGGCAGTGTAGGGGGTCGTGCTGGGGCTGGTGTTTCAGGGTTTAGGGCAGTGCAGTGCAGTGGTGTTCGGGCAGTGTAGGGGGTCGTACTGGGGCTGGTGTTTCAGTGTTTTGGGCAGAGCAGTGGTGTTCGGGCAGTGTAGGGGGTCGTGCTGGGGGTGGTGTTTCAGGGTTTAGGGCAGTGCAGTGGTGTTCAGGCAGTGTAGGGGGTCATGCTGGGGGTGGTGTTTCAGGGTTTAGGGCAGTGCAGTGGTGTTCAGGCAGTGTAGGGGGTCGTGCAGGGGCTGGTGTTTCAGGGTTTAGGGCAGGGCAATGGTGTTCGGGCAGTGTAGGGGGTCGTGCTGGGGTGGTGTTTCAGGGTTTAGGGCAGTGCAGTGGTGTTCGGGCAGTGTAGGGGGTCGTGCAGGGGTGTGGTGAGTCAGGGTTTAGGGCAGTGCAGTGGTGTTCGGGCAGTGTAGGGGGTCATGCTGGGGGTAGTGTTTTAGGGTTTAGGGCAGTGCAGTGGTGTTCGGGTAGTGTAGGGGGTCGTGCAGGGGGTGGTGTTTCAGGGTTTAGGGCAGTGCAGTGGTGTTCGGGCAGTGTAGGGGTCGTGCTGGGGGTGGTGTTTCAGGGTTTAGGGCAGTGCAGTGGTGTTCGGGCAGTGTAGGGTGTCGTTCTGGGGGTGGTGTTTCAGGGTTTAGGGCAGTGCAGTGGTGTTCGGGCAGTGTAGGTGGTCTTGCTGGGGGTGGTGTTTCAGGGTTTAGTGCAGTGGTGTTCGGGTAGTGTAGGGGGTCTTGCTGGGGGTGGTGTTTCAGGGTTTAGGGCAGTGAAATGGTGTTCGTGCAGTGTAGGGGTCTTGCTGGGGTGGTGTTTCAGGGTTTAGGGCAGTGCAGTGGTGTTCGGGCAGTGTAGGGGTCTTGCTGGGGCTGGTGTTTCAGGGTTTAGGGCAGTGCAGTGGTGTTCAGGCAGTGTAGGGGGTCTTGCTGGGGCTGGTGTTTCAGGGTTTAGCGTAGTGCAGTGGTGTTCGGGCAGTGTAGGGGTCGTGCTGGGGCTGGTGTTTGAGGGTTTAGGGCAGTGCAGTGGTATTCGTGCAGTGTAGGGGGTCATGCTGGGGATGGTGTTTCAGGGTTTAGGGCAGTGCAGTAGTGTTCGGGCAGTGTAGGGGGTCGTGCAGGGGTGGTGTTTCAGGGTTTAGGGCAGTGCAGTGGTGTTCGGGCAGTGTAGGGTGTCATGCTGGGGGTGGTGTTTCAGGGTTTAGGGCAGTGCAGTGGTGTTCGGGCAGTGTAGGGGGTCGTGCACGGGGTGGTGTTTCAGGGTTTAGGGCAGTACAGTGGTGTTCGGGCAGTGTAGGGGGTAGTGCTGGGGCTGTTGTTTCAGGGTTTAGGGCAGTGCAGTGGTGTTCGGGCAGTGTAGGGGTCGTGCTGGGGCTGGTGTTTCATGGTTTAGGGCAGTGCAGTGGTGTTCGGGCAGTGTAGGGGGTCATGCTGGGGCTGGTGTTTCAGGGTTTAGGGCAGTGCAGTGGTGTTCGTGCAGTGTAGGTGGTCGTGCTGGGGCTGGTGTTTCAGGGTTTAGGGCAGTGCAGTGGTGTTCGGGCAGTGTAGGGGGTCGTGCTGGGGCTGGTGTTTCAGGGTTTAGGGCAGTGCAGTGGTGCTCGGTCAGTGTAGGGGGGTCGTGCTGGGGTGGTGTTTCTGGGTTTAGGGTAGTGCAGTGGTTTTCGGTCAGTGTAGGGGGTCGTGCTGGGGCTGGTGTTTCAGGGTTTAGGGCAGTGCAGTGGTGTTCGGGCAGTGTAGGGGGTCGTGCTGGGGCTGGTGTTTCAGGGTTTTGGGCACAGCAGTGGTGTTCGGGCAGTGTAGGGGGTAGTGCTGGGGGTGGTGTTTCAGGGTTTAGTGCAGTGCAGTGGTGTTCGGGCAGTGTAGGAGGTCGAGCTGGGGTTGGTGTTTCAGGGTTTAGTGCAGTGGTGTTCGGGCAGTGTAGGGGTCTTGCTGGGGGTGATGTTTCAGGGTTTAGGGCAGTGGAGTGGTGTTTGGGTAGTGTAGGGGTTCGTGCTGGGGGTAGTGTTTTAGGGTTTAGGGTAGTGCAGTGGTGTTTGTGTAGTGTAGGGGGTCATGCTGGGGGTAGTGTTTTAGGGTTTAGGGTAGTGCAGTGGTGTTCGGGCAGTGTAGGGGGTCGTGCTGGGGCTGGTGTTTCAGGGTTTAGGGCAGTGCAGTGGTGCTCGGACAGTGTAGGGGGGTCGTGCTGGGGTGGTGTTTCTGGGTTTAGGGTAGTGCAGTGGTTTTCGGTCAGTGTAGGGGGTCGTGCTGGGGCTGGTGTTTCAGGGTTTAGGGCAGTGCAGTGGTGTTCGGGCAGTGTAGGGGGTCGTGCTGGGGCTGGTGTTTCAGGGTTTTGGGCACAGCAGTGGTGTTCGGGCAGTGTAGGGGGTAGTGCTGGGGGTGGTGTTTCAGGGTTTAGTGCAGTGCAGTGGTGTTCGGGCAGTGTAGGAGTTCGAGCTGGGGTTGGTGTTTCAGGGTTTAGTGCAGTGGTGTTCGGGCAGTGTAGGGGGTCTTGCTGGGGGTGATGTTTCAGGGTTTAGGGCAGTGGAGTGGTGTTTAGGTAGTGTAGGGAGTCGTGCTGGGGGTAGTGTTTTAGGGTTTAGGATAGTGCAGTGGTGTTTGTGTAGTGTAGGGGGTCATGCTGGGGGTAGTGTTTTAGGGTTTAGGGTAGTGCAGTGGTGTTTGTGTAGTGTAGGAGGTCGTGTTTTAGGGTTCAGGGTAGTGCAGTGGTGTTCGGGCAGTGTAGGGGGTCGTGCTGGGGGTGGTGTTTCAGGGTTTAGGGCAGTGCAGTGGTGTTCGGGCAGTGTAGGGGGTCTTGCTGGGGGTGTGGTTACGGGGTTTAGGGCAGTGGTGTTCGGGTAGTGTAGGGGTCATGCTGGGGGTAGTGTTTCAGGGTTTAGGGCAGTGCAGTGGTGTTTGGGTAGTGTAGGGGGTCATGCTGGGGGAGTGTTGTAGGGTTTAGGGCAGTGCAGTGGTGTTCGGGTAGTGTAGGGGGTCGTGCTGGGGGAGTGTTTTAGGGTTTAGGGCAGTGCAGTGGTGTTCGGGTAGTGTAGGGGGTCGTGCTGGGGGAGTGTTTGAGGGTTTAGGGCAGTGCAGTTGTGTTCGGGTAGTGTAGGGGGTCTTGCTGGGGTGGTATTTCAGGGTTTAGGGCAGTGCATTGGTGTTCGGGCAGTGTAGGGGGTCTTGCTGGGGGTGATGTTTCAGGGTTTAGGGCAGTGCAGTGGTGTTCGGGCAGTGTAGGGGGTCTTGCTGGGGGTGGTGTTTCAGGGTTTAGGGCAGTGGTGTTCGGGCAGTGTAGGGGTCGTGCTGGGGGTGGTGTTTCAGGGTTTGGGGCAGTGCAGTAGTGTTCGGGCAGTGTAGGGGGTCGTGCAGGGGTGGTGTTTCAGGGTTTAGAGCAGTGCAGTGGTGTTCGGGCAATATAGGGGGTCGTGCTGGGGGAGTGTTGTAGGGTTTAGGGCAGTGCAGTGGTGTTCGGGTAGTGTAGGGGGTCGTGCTGGGGGAGTGTTTTAGGGTTTAGGGCAGTGCAGTGGTGTTCGGGTAGTGTAGGGGGTCGTGCTGGGGGTGGTGTTTCAGGGTTTAGGGCAGTGGTATTTGGGCAGTGTAGGCGGTCTTGCTGGGGTTGATGTTTCAGGGTTTAGGGCAGTGCAGTGGTGTTCGGGCAGTGTAGGGGGTCTTGCTGGGGGTAGTTTTTCAGGGTTTAGGGCAGGGCAGTGCTGTTCGTGCAGTGTAGGGGTCGTGCTGGGGATGGTGTTTCAGGGTTTAGGGCAGTGCAGTAGTGTTCAGGCAGTGTAGGTGGTCATGCTGGGGCTGGTGTTTCAGGGTTTAGGGCAGTGCAGTTGTGTTCGGGCAGTATAGGGGTCGTGCTGGGGCTGGTGTTTCAGGGTTTTGGGCAGAGCAGTGGTGTTCGGGCAGTGTAGGGGGTCGTGCTGGGGGTGGTGTTTCAGGGTTTAGGGCAGTGCAGTGTTGTTCGGGCAGTGTAGGGGGTCTTGCTGGGGGTGGTGTTTCAGGGTTTAGGGCAGTGGTGTTCGGGCAGTGTAGGGGGTCTTGCTGGGGGTGATGTTTCATGGTTTAGGGCAGTGCAGTGGTGTTCGTGCAGTGTAGGGGGTCATGCTGGGGGTGGTGTTTCAGGGTTTAGGGCAGTGCATTAGTGTTCGGGCAGTGTAGGGGGTCGTGCAGGGGGTGGTGTTTCAGGGTTTAGGGCAGTGCAGTGGTGTTCGGGCAGTGTAGGGGGTCGTGCTGGTGGTGGTGTTTTAGGGTTTAGGGCAGTGCAGTGGTGTTCGGGCAGTGTAGTGGGTCGTGCAGGGGGTGGTGTTTCAGGGTTTAGGGCACTGCAGTGGTGTTCGGGCAATGTAGGGGGTCGTGCTGGGGCTGGTGTTTCAGGGTTTAGGGCAGTGCAGTGGTGTTCGGGCAGTGTAGGGGGTCTTGCTGGGGGTGGTGTTTCAGGGATTAGGGCAGTGGTGTTCAGGCAGTGTTGGGGGTCTTGCTGGGGGTGATGTTTCAGGGTTTAGGGCAGTGTAGTGGTGTTCGGGTAGTGAAGGGGTCTTGCTGGGGGTAGTGTTTCAGGGTTTAGGGCAGTGCAGTGGTGTTCGTGCAGTGTAGAGGGTCATGCTGGGGATGGTGTTTCAGGGTTTAGGGCAGTGCAGTAGTGTTCGGGCAGTGTAGGGGTCGTGCAGGGGGTGGTGTTTCAGTGTTTAGGGCAGTGCAGTGGTATTCGGGCAGTGTAGGGGGTCGTGCACGGGGTGGTGTTTCAGGGTTTAGGGCAGTACAGTGGTGTTCGGGCAGTGTAGGGGGTCGTGCTGGGGCTGGTGTTTCAGGGTTTAGGGCAGTGCAGTGGTGCTCGGGCAGTGTGGGGGTCGTGCTGGGGCTGGTGTTTCAGGGTTTAGGGCAGTGCAGTGGTGCTCAGGCAGTGTAGGGGGGTCATGCTGGGGGTGGTGTTTCTGGGTTTAGGGTAGTGCAGTGGTGTTCGGGCAGTGCAGGGGGTCGTGCTGGGGCTGGTGTTTCAGGGTTTAGGGCAGTGCAGTGGTGTTCGTGCAGTGTAGGGGGTCGTGCTGGTGCTGGTGTTTCAGGGTTTTGGGCAGAGCAGTGGTGTTCGGGCAGTGTAGGGGGTCATGCTGGGGGTGGTGTTTCAGGGTTTAGGGCAGTGCAGTGGTGTTCGGGCAGTGTAGGAGGTCGAGCTGGGGTTGGTGTTTCAGGGTTTAGTGCAGTGGTGTTCGGGCAGTGTAGGGGGTCTTGCTGGGGGTGATGTTTCAGGGTTTAGGGCAGTGGAGTGGTGTTCGGGCAGTGTAGGGGGTCTTGCTGGGGGTAGTGTTTACGGGTTTAGGGCAGTGCAGTGGTGTTTGGGCAGTGTAGGGGGTCGTGCTGGGGGTGGTGTTTCAGGGTTTAGGGCAGTGCAGTGGTGTTCGGGCAGTGTAGGGGGTCGTGCTGGGGGTGGTGTTTCAGGGTTTAGGGCAGTGCAGTGGTCGAACAGTGTAGGGGGCCGTGCAGGGGCTGGTGTTTCAAGGTTTAGGGCAGTGCAGTGGTGTTCGGGCAGTATAGGGGTCATGCTGGGGGTAGTGTTTTAGGGTTTAGGGTAGTGCAGTGGTGCTTGTGTAGTGTAGGGGTCGTGCTGGGGGTAGTGTTTTAGGGTTTAAGGTAGTGCAGTGGTGTTTGGGTAGTGTAGGGGATCGTGCTGGGGGTAGTGTTTTAGGGTTTAGGGCAGTGCAGTGGTGTTTGGGCAGTGTAGGGGGTCGTGCTGGGGGTGGTGTTTCAGGGTTTAGGGCAGTGCAGTGGTGTTCGGGCAGTGTAGGGGGTCGTGCTGGGGGTGGTGTTTCAGGGTTTAGGGCAGTGCAGTGGTGTTCGAACAGTGTAGGGGGTCGTGCAGGGGCTGGTGTTTCAAGGTTTAGGGCAGTGCAGTGGTGTTCGGGCAGTATAGGGGGTCATGCTGGGGGTAGTGTTTTAGGGTTTAGGGTAGTGCAGTGGTGCTTGTGTAGTGTAGGGGGTCGTGCTGGGGGTAGTGTTTTAGGGTTTAGGGTAGTGCAGTGGTGTTTGGGTAGTGTAGGGGATCGTGCTGGGGGTAGTGTTTTAGGGTTTAGGGTAGTGCAGTGGTGTTTGTGTAGTATAGGGGTCGTGCTGGGGGTAGTGTTTTAGGGTTTAGGGTAGTGCAGTGGTGCTTGTGTAGTGTAGGGGTTGTGCTGGGGGTAGTGTTTTAGGGTTTAGGGTAGTGCAGTGGTGTTTGTGTAGTGTAGGGGGTCATGTTTTAGGGTAGTGCAGTGGTGTTTGGGTAGTGTAGGGGGTCGTGCTGGGGGTATTGTTTTAGGATTTAGGTTAGTGCAGTGGTGTTTGGGTAGTGTATGGGATCGTGCTGGGGGTAGTGTTTTAGGGTTTAGGGTAGTGCAGTGGTGCTTGTGTAGTGTAGGGGGTTGTGCTGGGGGTAGTGTTTTAGGGTTTAGGGTAGTGCAGTGGTGTTTGTGTAGTGTAGGGGTCATGTTTTAGGGTAGTGCAGTGGTGTTTGGGTAGTGTAGGGGGTCGTGCTGGGGGTAGTGTTTTAGGATTTAGGTTAGTGCAGTGGTGTTTGGGTAGTGTAGGGGGTCGTGCTGGGGGTAGTGTTTTAGGGTTTAGGGTAGTGCAGTGGTGTTTGTGTAGTGTAGGGGTCATGTTTTAAGATGCAACGCTCCAATACCTGACCAGTCTGCACTACATAAAACTGCAAAAAACTAAAAATAAAAAGTGTTTTGCACACTTTTGTCATTGGGCTATATGTGGGCTACATCTGGGTAATATTTGTGCTACATTTGGGCTCTTTTTTCTCTGGTGGCCATCTTGGAAGACTTCTTTGTTATGAAGTTTCCTAATTTCCTCCTTTACTGCAGTCTCCTCAGTAGGAAATGCTTTCAGTTTTTTACTTTGATTCCATCAAGAAGGCATTCAGATGTGTCTCACATTTGCCATAAATTCAGAATGTTAGCACTCTAGTTGCTCATTAGATCACTGTAGTAAAGCTACTGCTCACCAGGGAGTTAACTGGAAGTCTGCTGCTGGTATTGAAAGTGATTGTTTCAGTCTGCATGTCCGAATTTTCTAATGAAATAGAAGAGGATTTGAGATCTCACTTAAAACATGCCCTCATTTTTCTTTCTGCAGCACTAACCATAATTTCTATTTCAAAAAGAACCCCTCATTTTGTTCCTTTTTAAATTAAATGTTTTAAGTATTAACGGTTTATTCCAATCAAGATGGCTTCAGGTGTGCCATACTTTTGTCATAAGTAAGGCTGTTAGCGCTCTAGTTGTTCTTTAGAACACTCTGGGAAGCTGCAGTAGAACACAAAGGCATCAACTGGCAGGCTGCTCCTGTTGAAATATAACAGGAAGATATTTGAGATCACACTTGAAACATGTCCTAATTTTTCTTTCTACAGCACTACCCATAATTTCTATGACAAAATGAACCCCATCATTTTGTTCCTTTTTAAATTAAATGTTTTAAGTGTTACCAGTTTATTCCAATCAAGATGGCTTCAGGTGTGCCATACTTTTGTCATAAGTAAGGCTGTTAGCACTCTAGTTGTTCTTTAGAACACTCTGGGAAGCTGCAGTAGAACACAAAGGCATCAACTGACAGGCTGCTCCTGTTGAAATATAACAGGAAGATATTTGGGATCTCGCTTGAAACATGTCCTAATTTTTCATTCTATAGCACTAACCATAATTTCTATGACAAAATGAACCCCATCATTTTGTTCCTTTTTAAATTAAATGTTTTAAGTGTTACCAGTTTATTCCAATCAAGATGGCTTCAGGTGTGCCATACTTTTGTCACAAGTAAGGCTGTTAGCACTCTAGTTGTTCATTAGAACACTCTGGGAAGCTGCAGTAGAACACAAAGGAATCAACTGACAGTCTCTGCCCTTGTTGGATGTACATGTTTTACTGAGAATGTCAGACTTCCTTCTCACATGACTGAGAAAGATAATGTGAATTTACAGAAAATATGCTCTCATTTTAGCTTCTGGAGCACCTTCCAAAACTCTATGGGACAAGCATGTGAAAATAGTTTTCTCTCTAGATGATTCATGATATCCCAGCAGAAGGTTTTTCACAGGGTAAAATCACCTTAGAACACACCACAATTATTGAAATTAGTATGGTACCATCAACAAATGAATTCTAATGTAACTAAAGTCTGTTATCACCCTTTATAGTTCTCCTTTTGGTAACCCTCAAAATCTTTGATTCACTACAATGCATTTCAATGGGGTACTATCATTTATATTGGTCCCAAGATGGCTGCCAGCAATTCCAGGATGAAGTGCTGACAGCCAATCAGATCTCACGATGACATGTGTGGTTAGGCTCCGCCCAGATATATATGTGATTTTACTTTTGATTTTCTCAGCAACTACTGAACGGATTTACACCATTTAACAAAAAGGGTTCTTTCTGAACCAAGAACTACTTCTTTGGCAAATTTGGTGTAATTCCGTTCAGCAGTTCGGGCTGTAGCCGTGTCTAAAGTTTCCTATGGAAAATTGCATGGGGAAAACATGTTTTGGGACCCCCCTTTTTTCTCGGCCCCCACTTGCCGAATCTCCCCAAAACTTTCAGGATAGGAGCGGACCGGAGCGGGCCATAAGTTTTGAAAATTTAACCCGAAGATTCGTCAACCGGCGCCAAAGTTGTTGGAAATAGAATGTTGTGAATTTCCTATGGAAAATAGGTCCTAACTATAACTATCTACTGGCGACCGCCAGTAGATAATATATGTCTATATATATATATATCTTCTACCACTTCCGGTCTCCAACACTTTCTCTGCCAGAAAAACGACACAGCAATCCAAAGGTTAGTTTCCAACGTTTATTTCCTCATTCCAGGCTGTAACACGTTTCGGCGTATCATCAAGGTACATATTTCTGGAATTAAGTGTAGTAAAATTTTGCTTATCCATAGAAACTTACCTTCATGATATTTTTGTCCTTGATGTTTCTACAATGATATATTTGTCACACAATATTTTTTATTCGATATTATGATCTAACACTTGGAATTTGTTTTATTGTCTTCAGTATGGTCCATTTCAATTGATCTTATAAGTGTTTTTGCTCTCGAAAATGGTGCATTAGTGGACACTGTATTTTGCATTTGTTTGATTTCGGATATACATTGTAAAATCCTTTTTTTGGGCTCTTAGGCAGTTTTTCCGAATTATAATAGATTATGTAACTAGTGTTTATTTCTTTTGAGTTCCAGTTACTAGTCTTTGTGGATGATTATCTGGCACTCATATGTGATTATAGCTTCATGGTTTATTGACAGGCAATGCAATTCTCACATCAGTGTTGACCTTGTTAAGGAGGTGTTTAAGCAAAGCAACTGTGTTTATGTCATTTTGCATGATTTAACTCTCACTTTCAGTTTTGGATCACATTGCCTGTGTTTTTCATGTACTGTTTCACACTGGTACAGATTTTTCTGACTTCTAGGAACTGCCCATTAGGTAGATTGTCTCTCATGTTCCAAGGATGAAGTCTCTTTTGATGCAGTGTTCATGAATAATTAATGGCTCCTATTGGGGGCATGCGTGGGGCCCTCTCCCCAGAGCCCTGAGATACCAGAAATAGTGCGAAATAGGTACCTGCACCCCTCGCAACAAAGGAAAGGGGTCAGGGACCCTGCGATTGTGGAATAAGGGGAAGCACCTTTGCTCCCATCGCCTGCTGTGGGGGCCTCGCCCCTCTCCCTGTGCCTGTGACTGGGATGAGCGGGGCTGCCACCACCACACAATACGCCATGGGCACTCAGAGCAGGCGAGTAGAAGAAGACTGCTGGCTCATGTGCTGGTTAGGACAGTGCTAGTCATGCAAGAAGCAGGCTGGGCCACAAGCGAGTAGACTCCCCATGCAGCCACAACAAATTGGAGGGCGGTGATATATGGGGCCGGGCATCCCCCATTCCCCTTCTGAAAAAACAAAGGAAAAAGTCACACTGCAGAAGCCCCATGAAGCAAAACAATGCCTCGGCGGGACTCGCTAATATAATATTCACTGCTTCTTGGCTGGGAATGCCCCATAATTCTTGTTTTCATATTTGTCTTGCCTTGTGGCTGCCACAGAATAAGCAGGGACACCACCAACATGCTTAGAAGTATTCTGGGGGCTGCAGGAGGTGACCCAGCTCCCATTCCTTCCACAGTTAAACTTGACCCTAGGTTTCTGGGGACTTGGAATCCATGACCCCCAGGATTTTCACCACTATTTTTAAGCACTTTCTAAGTTTGGCGCTGTTGCTCTTTATCTGAGAGTGTAGTCGTGTTTAGGGGTTGGGTTTTCAGCTGCAATTTATACAGTCTGAAGGTGTATAAAAAAGACACAGATTTATGTCATGTTGTTTTTAAATGGCTTATTACAAAGGTATGGTTGGACAATGGCTTTTGCTAAGCATTGAAATGTATATTGGTTATATTAATTGCATTTAAACATAAATGCAGTGACATAGTATTAGTTTATAAGATGTGGATAATTGGTCTTTTTATGGGGTGAACCTTTGACAAAGCCAATAAACTTGTCTTTTATGTTGTGATGATCACCCCTTCACAAAGCCTATAGGCCTCTTTTATTTGAAATTATATCCCCCTATATTATGATATTCTATGTGGTTAAGGTGGAGGGAGTATGGTAATTTTGAAAGTAATGACACTTTAGGGGTCAAATGTGATTTCAGCTCCTCCCTGGGTCAGAGTACTGCACAACAGTGATTTGTGCTGCCTTGAGTTACTTCACATTTCCTGGTCACACAGGGCCATGCAAGGTGCCCTTGCGTGGCTTGGCAACTGTCATTCTAGGTTAAATATGCTCCCCAATTTCTTACTCCTTTAGAGACATCTGCATTCTGTTCAAATGATCTTACTTGTCATTCGCAGTTCCAGACATCATCACAGGTGTGACCACGCCACATTGCTGTGTCCGATGGTGGAACTGCTTCTCCCTATGACTCAGGTGTGTCTACCACCATATTAAATTCTGCAAGTTTCCTAAAACTGAATATTTCCTGCCTGCTATTCATCTTAAACGTCATCATCTCTTGTTTAGTCACTGCTCTATTGGGTGAAAACAATAAACCATTTGTGTTGTATATAATACTCTTCTAATTGCATACCCTGTTCAACCTTGAGACATGTCTGGTTGACCTCTTACTGTAGCAAAGTGGCAACCTCCTGAAAACGACCACAAAAACATGATGCCACAGTGTGCCATTCAGAAACAGCACTGTAAATAGATTTATATCTGCTTCTCCCAGTTCCCTCTGTTTAGAGTGCCCCTTCATGTTTATTTGTTTGCTAATATTGAAGATTCAGCCAAAGCCATATAGAATGATTAGGAAATGAGCTTGAACCTTGATAAGAAGAATAAAGCCATTTGTCCCAAAAAAACTCCTAGACATATTTATGAATTTGACACTCAGCGCAGCGCAGCGCAGCAAGTCACCTTGCTGCGCTGCAATGCAGGACAGGGAAAAAGTAGGAATGTACCATATTTAAAAGAATACTGTGCATTCCTGCTTTTTACCCTGCACAGGTGCCGTTTTGGCTGCCTAGCACCAATGCAGGCATCCTTGTACCATGGTACAAGGGTGCCTACGTTGTAAGGTGGATTATTTTTGTGCAGGAAGGACACCTTCCTGCAATAAAAAAATCCCTTGAGGCATATTTATCTTTCTATTAGTGCTGCAAAATTCAGCACACATAGAAAGAGGAAAAAACAAAGCAAAATAAGCATATTTCTCCTCGCTATGGTTCACATGGGGAGGCGTAGTCTTTTGCCACATTCCAAAGTCTACCAATTCTGGTAAATGAAATGCATCAAAATCCATGGATGTTACATGGGAACACCCACAGAACGCCTCCCTGGTGCAAAGTAAGGTGTGCAGCAATTTCTGCTGCGTTGCTTTACTCAAGATTTATGGACCAATAATGGCCACACAAGGTGGCCTTGCGTGGTTTCATAAATCTCATTTTTGAGTTGCGTTGTCGCTCTTGCATTATGTTGTGTGGTGCAAGAGCAACATAATGCGGCATGTAAATATGCTTCTCTGTCCCTCTGTATGAGCCACCCATAAATGGTGTGATATTCAATGCACCTGATAAAATCAAACTTTGCAGTGTCTTAATTTACCAGGTGCAATAATATCACTGGATTCCAAGTTTTTGGAGAATAAGATGCAGATTTGGATGCACACCAAAATCTGCATATACTCACCAATAACAGGCATTTTTCCCCCAATACATTTTGGCAGGTCTGACGTTTGGAGTCTATCAGGGGAAAACTATGGGGTGTAATAATTATCAACAACTCAAGAATGTGCAAACATGGGATCAAAAATTAACCCTGAACTTGTAATGAGTATGCCAGGAAAGCTTATTATTTAGCAATTGAGGTGCACATCAGGACACCACAGAGTGGGACTTCCTGGACTGTGCCCACTACCTTTTAACTTGCAGAGATGTGAAATCCCACAACCTGCAAGGCTAGCCAATGCAGGTGTCATGCAAGGAACAAGGGTGCTTGCTCAAGACTGCATGTATTGGTATTTACATAGCACAGGATCAAGACTGATTTGCATATGGCTGGGTCTGAACTGGGGTGACGAAGTGAGCTAAAGAACGATGATGGATTCAACCCAAATGTGTGACTGGGGGAGAGTGTCTGAAAAGTTTCAGCGCTCAGCCCATCATCTCCTTGTGTTTGATTTATATACAACAAACATAGCTAGGAAGAAACAGAGGGCAACACATTACATGGGCATTGGGGGAGATCTACAATATTGTGTACATCAAGCAGAGATTACACATATGAATGAATGCATGAATGAATGAATGAATGAAAGCATTTATAGAGCGCACAGCTACTCAACAAGAGTGTCCGGGTGCTAGAAAAGACTCAATCTATCCTGCTGATGCCCCTGAAAGCGGGAGACCCGGTTTTAATCTGCTACTAGAAGAAAGGAGAGCTAGGTTAGTTGCGGAATAACCAGGTTTTAAGCATTTTCTTAAAAACGGCTAGGTCGGTCACAGTTCTGAGAGTTAACCGGAGAAGGTTCCAGGCTTGGGCTCCCTGGAACCTAAAAGAACGACCGCCCGATCAGGAACGGATGCCAGGCTCAAAGTGGATGACCTCAAGGTTCTTGGCGGCACTTAATGGGTGACTCTCCTTCAGAGATACTCCGTGCCACTCCAGTGAAGGGCTTGAAAAATAGCACAAGAGCTTTAAACCTAATCCTCTTTTTTACTGGAAGCCAGTGTAATGCCTTGAGGTGCGGTGTTATATGAGTCCTGGGCTTAAGCATGGTAACCGCTCTGGCGGCTGCATTTTGGGCCACCTGTAAGCAGTTGAGCAGATACTCAGGAAGGCCCAGGTACAAGACATTGACATAGTCCAGTCTGGAGGTAACCAATGCCAGGACTACGGTCTTCCTGTGCTCAGGTGGTAGAAGGGGGAAAAATGTCCTCAACATTCTCCAGAAGCCCGAAGCAGGTGCCTGCTACCGACTGGACTTGGGATCTCATCGAGAGAGTACCGTCCGTTATAATGCCCAGATGTTTTACAGACTTTTGCACAGAGAGAGGAGGTGACATATCCTCAGGCCACCAGTGTTTCCACTCTTCCGAAGGTGGGAAACCAAAAAATATGATTTCGGATTTCTCAGGATTAGATTTTAATTGGTTACTCCTCAGCCACTTAGACACCTTCGAGAGGCAGGTTCTGATCTTCTCACCCTCAAATATCGCTCCCCTGTCACAGGTGAAAAGGAGATGCGTGTCGTCAGCGTAAGAAATCATTTTTGCCTCACATACTTCCGCCAGTGGTGCCAAGGAGACATATATAAGTTGAAGAGAGTGGGGCTCAATATAGAGCCCTGAGGAACTCCAACTTTCAGTTTCAGGATATTTCCGATTTGTAGGCAGAGGGATGCTAGTTGATTTGCCCGGAGTCACACAAAGGTGAGCCAACTGCCAAGGCCAGGACTCAAACCTGGTAACTACAGGTCTCAAATACAGAATCTCTAGCCTTAAGCCACATCCCCTCCCACTCCACAAATTGTGCTAAATTCTGGGCTTAAACCATCATGTGCTGTCAAACATTCACAACTGAAGCCACAGTGACAGAAGGCAAATCCGTTGCACATGCAAAAGTGAATACAGTTGGTGGAGAGGGCCTTTTACTGTTTAGCACAGCTTCCCCAGGCCAGGCTTACCCATGTGTATATCCTTACCTTAGGCCTATATAATTAAAGCAATAGAGAAAACTAGCAGGTTCTGAGGCACTGTCTATTCCTCACTACAACTGAGTGAGCCATTGAGGCAGAAATAAATAAAACGAAACTGCATAGGATAAAAAATCAACAGAATAAGTAGAACATGAATAATTGGACATCTGCTTTGAGCATAGGCAGACAAAACAGAGAGAAGAGCTGTGTGAAACACTTCCTATGGCTAAAGGAGTACTGGAGCTATAATACAAAAATCAATGAAAGCGATTCTCTGGGAATTCTGGGAAGAACACTCTGGGCCTCATTCACAAAGGGTCTCTGCACTCGTGGTGGAGCCCCACAGTCCTAGGGGAGTCTCTGCACTTGGGCAGAATCTCTGCAATGAGAATTCTCATTGCAGAGATTTCCAACCCGAGTGCGGAGACTCCCTCACAACTGCTGGGGTCTCTGCCATGAGGGAAGAGGCCTTTTGTGAATCAGGCCCTCTTTTTATTATGGAGCAAAAGGAAAGTGCTTCTCTCTGGTGAGCACTTACTCTCTTAGAGTAAGGGCAATGACTGGTGAAGGTGGACAAGCCAGCAATTTTAGCACAATCTTTTACATTGATCTTGTAAAATTATATAATGACATGTTAGGTTGTGTGCCAATTTGTATTGCTAGATTTTAATATTAAGCCTTATCTATTAATTTTTATTGAAGTGAGTGCCTAGTAAATAGATCCTCAATAATTTTGATTCTGATCTGTGCACTACATAGCCCTTTTATTTGACTGTAAATAAGGCCAAAATTAAGTTGAAGATTTGTGTATTTTCTCCTAAAATAGAACACAATCATGATTTAGTTATTCCGTGACTTAGGGGCTGATTACGATGGCGGACGGACTGGAGTCCGTCCGCCATCGTGGTGGTAACCGGGACCGTCTGCAATACATGCGGCGGTTCTGCACACCAAATTATGATGCGACCGCCACCGTGGCGGACGCATCTTGCATTTTAACATTGCGGTGGTTGCTGCTGACAGCAGCACCCGCCGCAATGTTGAAAATGCATGTTGTGCATTTCACTGCACTACGTGGCAGGCACCACACAGTACCTGCCACTTAGTGCACTGAAATGTATAGGGGTACCATGGGTACCCCCCCCAGTGCACAAACACCTCCCTTCAACACAAGGGGGGCCTGCAACGGGCCCCAAAACCAATCCCCGCCAGCCTTTCAATGGCGGTTTACCCGCCACGGAAAGGCTGGCTTCCGCCAGCATCGTAATTCGGCAGACGGAGCCTGCTAGGCTCCGCCACCATTTTAAGCATGCTGACCGCTTTGCCAGGCAATCGTAACGATTGCCTGTGGCGGTTCCGTGGCGGACAGTCTTTATGACCGCTGCGGTCCAAAAGCGATTCCCACCGCCATCGTAATTCGGCGGTGGGAAAATTGCTGTCAATTGACGGAAGGATCGACTCCGCCGGGCTGGCGGAGACGATCCTTCCGCCATCGTAATCAGCCCCTTAATGTCAGTCCAAATTATACAATGCACTAATTTGGAAACCCTTTTCCTCCCTACCTTCCTTCCAATCATTGGAAAGGTAAAAGAAGGGTCTATATCACATTGCCTGGGTTGGAGCAATTGAGTCACTGAAACCTATGTCTGACATTTTACAAAACCTTGTCTGAAGTCTCACCTTTTTGTTGTTGCTCTAACCCTTTTTAAGATGAGTCATAGAGTTTCTTCTACAGGTCAGTCACCACAATCGGATAGAAGTCTTAACAAGGCTCAGTAGGGAAGCATTACCCAATGGTGTCTTGGAGCTGAAGACTCAGGGTTTAATTTATATTTTGGCGGACAGACCGTCGTTCTGGCATGGGGACAGACTAAGTTGCTCTGCCCCGGTTCACCTCAGCAGAACGCAACCCTGCACCAGACAATTGTATTTTTTTATTGTCCCAAAGAAAATTCTGGAATGGGATTTTCTTTTTGAAAAAAAAGTAATGCTCTCACCATGGGAGACATCTCCAATTGTGGAGGGAGCATCATTTGGTATCCATCAGGCCGTTTGGAGAGGTTTGGCTATGGAGAGGTCATCACTGTAGCTAAACTGAAGGTCAACTAACACTTAAATATTTTGGTGGACCTTCATGTTGGCAGTATGTGTACTCATCACTGTTGCAATAGAGTATATATACTGGCAACATTTAAGTCAGGCCCTCAGACACCATAGGAACAGTTATTTGTGTAAAAGTCTGGGGTTCATTTTTGCCGGAATGGTTGGATATAAGTCAAATGGGTAGAGGAAGAATGTACCAGACTTTTGCAGCTAATCAGGGGGAATATCTCTTTACTTACACACTTAACTGAACTTTGGACACAGTAGCTAAGTGCAGCATGGAGGAATATAGGGAGCTAGATGGAGTATATGAGGAAAAATTATGTTTGATACAAGCAAAAGGAGATTGATTGCTGGAGATGAGAGCCACGGTTTTCTCACTGTACAATTTCAGGCAATTTAGACACATCCAGAGAGCCGCTGTGGTCATACAGCTGCAGAATTTGGATTGGCTGGTTGCAATGTCTTTTATGATAGAGGTGATAATCTGAGTATCATCCACGTAAGAAGTGATACAGAACCCACATGATCCTAGCAAATCAGCCAGCTGGGCCACATGTATATTAAACAGGGTAGTGCTCCATGATAATCCTTGAGGCACTCTGCATTGAATAGAAAAACCTTGATACTGAAAAGGTAGGCGACAATTGTCTGACTTCTGCCACTGAGATAAAATTTACGTATTTTAAGGTTAGCTTTCCTATGCCAAATTCAGCAAGTCTCAGTGGAAGCATTGAGTGAAAGCCCATGTCAAATGCTGCAGAGAGGTCTAACAGGACTGAACCGCAGGTCCTCCCTCATCTAGGATTTTTCTGCTGTCATTAATATAGTCAGCAAGGTAGTTTCAATGCCATGTGCCACTCTGAAGCCAAATCGAGAATTTTCCAGGACGTTACTGCTCTCCAGATATGGGGAATTAATTTGTAGTTAATTATTTAATTGATTATAATTTATAATTTTGTAATTTATGGAATACTTATTTATTTTACTTATATTTTAGTTGTGGTTTGTAGGGGTTTAGGGTGGGTAGTTAATTAAGCAATAAATAATGAACAATTCATTATTAATTGTTAATTATTTATTTAATTGATTATTTAATTACCTAAAATATGGAAAACTGATTTATTATACTTATATTTTAGTTGCGGGGAGCTAGATTTGTAGTGGTATATGGTGGAAAGTTATTTAAGTAATAATTAATTAACGATTAATTATTATTTGTAAATTGACTATTTAATTGAATTTTAAATATAAAATTGTAGAACACCTATTTAATTTCATTCCATGGTTTTTAGGGGTCTAGTGTGGGAAGTTAGTTATGAAATAATTAATTAACCATCATTAATTGCTAATTTATTATTTATTTTATTTAAATATATGAGTTATGGAATAGTTTTTTTTTTTGTTGTATTTTAGGTGCGGGCTGCTAGGGTCGTATGGGTACAGGTGGGAAGTTAATTAATAATTGCATAACAATTATTTATTAATTGATAATTAATGTTTTAAATAGTAACTATGCAATAATACTCTTATAGATACTCTTGTCCGACCTGTATCCTTTTGCTAGTGGCCTGAAAAGGGCTCAACACAAGGGCTGTTCCATAACAATGAGTCTTGACCGAGCAAGCCGGGAGGCAGACGTGCAGAAAGCTCTTCACAGAATAAACAAAATCAATAAATTACCACTATGTGGAGCAACTAAGTCAGTAAGACTGGACTATACAACTATTTTGGCCAGATGGAGCAGTACTACTGCACATCATGAACATTTGGATACTGACGAATCACAAATCAAACTCCACTTTAGACCTTTAAGGAGCTACTAGAACAGTAATGTAAGACACTCAGAAAAAAAGTGTCACCACTTCTGCCTGCGATCTGCGAGCCATAGCCATGTACCCATAAGAGCGAAGACTAAGACTCCCATCTACGAATAATAAGAGAACCCCCGTCCACTCACCTGAAAGATAATTACTAAGGGGCCGATTCACAGAACTAATCTGAGATAACATCCTAAACTTACTACTTTTGGTATTCACAGAAGGCATTTAGTAGTAGTAAAGTTAGGACTCCTAACTTTACTACTACTAAACTGAGATAAAATCCAAACTTACTACTTTTGGTATTCACAGAAGGAATTTAGTAGTAGTAAAGTTAGGACTCCTAATTTTACTACTTCTAAATGCCTTTTGTGAATACCGAAAGTCGTAAAGTTAGGATTTTGTCTCAGTTTAGTAGTAGTAAAGTTAGGAGTCCTAACTTTACTACTACTAAATGCCTTCTGTGAATACCAAAAGTAGTAAGTTTAGGATTTTTATCTCAGATTAGTTCTGTGAATCGGCCCCTAAGAGTGGTCTTTATGAAGGTGGTAGTAATGCACATCCACCGAAATGTACGTTGACCATTGATCACTTTTGGGAAACCTCTTAAAGACAACACAATAGTGGAAATTTCTGAGATTGAGTCAGTCCACAGGATCACCATAAGTGTGTGTCATATAAATGGACAGAAGTTTCCCCAGGATTGTTGTCTGTGTGTGTGTATGTTACCTGTGAGAGATAGCTTTGGTTAGTGAGATTGATTGTTTGATGGTTTGTTTCTGGGTCATATGTATGAATTAAAAAAATTATTCTCTATGTCTTTCCGTGTTCTTTTTACTTGTAAATAACATGTCTTTGTTTATATAAATCATAATATGTCTTTTATCAACTTGAATGTACATCCATACATCGATATTTGAAAATAATTGCACATGTATGTACTGACTGATGTTTTGAACAAAAAATCATGGGGCCGATTAACAGAACTAATCTGAGATAAAATCCTAAACTTACTACTTTTGGTATTCACAGAAGGCATTTATTAGTAGTAAAGTTAGGACTCCTAACTTTACTACTACTAAACTGAGACAAAATCCTAACTTTACGACTTTCGGTGTTCACAAAAGGCATTTAGTAGTAGTAAGTTAGGAGTCCTAACTTTACTACTACTAAATGCCTTCTGTGAATACCAAAAGTAGCAAGTTTAGGATTTTATCTCAGTTTAGTAGTAGTAAAGTTAGGAGTCCTAACTTTACTACTACTAAATGCCTTTTGTGAATACCAAAAGTAGTAAGTTTAGGATTTTATCTCAGATTAGTTCTGTGAATTGGTCCCCATAACATTTCATAAAAATATGAGAAAATGTTAAATATATATAAAATGAAAGCAACTTTTTAATAAAAATTAATGATTTTTTATATAACTTTGAATGGAAATACTCATTGTTATGGAACAGCCCGTGTGTTGAGCCCTTTTCAGGACACTAGCAAAAGGATACAGGTTGGACAAGAGTTTCTATAAGAGTATTATTGCCTTTTTCTCCCCTCACTCTTAGACCTTAACGTACTTCTAGGGGCACCTTTTTTGATATTTAATAGTAATTATGTAAATTGATTAATTGATTTTAGTTTTTTATCATATCTATATATCTTTATAGATATATAGATATATTATTTTTTGTTAATTAAGAGTCTAATCTACCTTCAAGGGGTTACTCATATATGTAATGTGCTTGAGGTGAAGTATGTTACCTATTCCCCCTCACTCTTGGACCTTAAAGTACTTCTAAGGGGTACTTTTTGGATATTTAAATCGTAATTATGTAAATTGATTAATTGTTTTTAGTTTTTTTATCATATCTATATATCTATATAGATATATATAGAGATATATAGATATATTATTTTTTGTTAATTAAGAGTCTAATCTACCTTCAAGGGGTTACTCATATATGTAATGTGCTTGAGGTGAAGCATGTTACCTACTCTTGGTTAGACTGCAATAGGAGTAGTAAAATTAACATCCTCGCAGTTCAACACTTTTCCTGCTGTTGCACTGTTTGGAGTGAGAATAGTAAATGTCCCCCCTCCAAAATCCAATGCTTTCCCTACTGTTGCAGAGACTGGATTGGGAATACCAAATTTTACTCATCGAAAGTCCAACACTTACCCTACTGTTGCACTGACTTGAGTGTAAATAGTACATTTTCCCCTCGAAAACCAAGCGTGTTCCATATTGTTGCACAGACTCAAGTGGGAGTAGTAAATTTTACCCCTTCAAAGTCCAACACTTGCCATACTGTAGTGCTATTTTGAGTGGGAATTGTAAATGTGTCCCCTCTGAAATCCAATGGTTTCCCTACTTTTACCTTGTTCGGAGTGAGAAAAGTAAATTTAACCCCTCGAACGTTCAAAACTTTCCATACTTTTGTGTTATTTAGTGAGGGAGTAGTAAATTTCACCCCTACAAAGTCCAATGATTTCCTTACTGCTGCAAAGATTGGAGTGGGTATAGCAAATTTTACCCCTCTAAAGACCAACACTTTCCCTTCTGTTGCATTGTTTGGAGTGGTAATTGTAAATTAAACCCCTCCAAAGTTTAACACTTACCCTACTGTTCTTAGACTGGAGTGGGAATAGTAAATTTCACTCCTCCGAAGTCCAACACATTCTCTACTGTTGCTTAGACTGGAGCAGGAATTCTTTAAATTCATCTCTCTGAAGTCCAACGCTTTCCCTACTGTTGCACTGACTGGAGAAGGAAATAGTAAATCTAACTCCTCCAAAGCCCAACACTTTCCCTATAATTGCAGTGACTGAAGTAGAAATAGTAAATCTAAACCCTTTGAAGGCCAACACTTTCCGCACTGTGAAATCGTTGCGAACGGCATCATGCACAGTGCAAGCGTCCGCTTTCTGCCACTCGAGTAGATTTGTACTCGAGCGGCAGCTTTCTCAACGCGGACTGGTAGTTTCTCATCGCGAGCGGTCGCAAGCAAACGCGACCACTCGCAATGGGAAAACCTGACCTCCCTGCGTTGAGAATCTCACCGGGAGGTTTATTTTCAACGCTCGCGATGGGCAGCTTGATGTTGCCGATCGCGAACGAGGAAAAAGTCTCGCCGGGATGTTCATTTTGCTCGCTCGCGGTCGCCAACTTGACGTTGAGGACCGCGAGCGAGCAAAAAATGCCCGCTACGCTACGCGTTTTTGCACTGTGCTACGTGCGATTCGTGTAGCGCGTAGTTGCGCAAACTACGCAAACTCCGCGAGCGTAGCGTAGTTTTCCGCCCAGGCCTAATATATTCTCTGATCAAGTATATAACAAAACTTTTCAGATTCTCACCTTGTGCTCTCTCTGGGACATTTAAAGACCTTAAGTTATTCCTCTTGGATGCCATTTTCTAATGTCTCTAGTTTTTCTCTAAGTTATATTTCTCCTATTGTTAAAGCTTGGTTCTCTTTGTGGCTAGACTTGACCTCCTCCTATAATACCCCACCACAAGTGAGGCTTCCATTGTGGATAATCTCTTGGTGATGTGTGCCATTTTCATCTCAAGATTCTCACAGGCCTCCTGTATTTTTCCTTGATTGTTCTCAGAAATTGCGAATTTGTCATTAATCTCTCCTGACAATAGGAGTAATAAGGAGCTCATGTCTAATGGCTCTGTGTTTTTAGATGTTGCCATGCCCTCTTCTCGGAGGGTCGGTTGTACCTCTGCCACTGCCGAGTTGACTACTGTGAGATCTTGAGAGAGAGCCAGGAACTGGTTTGCGAGAGGGAGAACAGCCCCCCTAGTTGTCACTAAATGAGGAGCTTGAGAAGCATTTGATGGGTCCATATTCTGAGGAGACTTAGTATAACTCAACTTGGATGAACTATCCTGAAATTTAGGGGCCGATTCCGATCTCAGCCGGTAGGGCTCCGAATCGGATTCGGCTTTACCGGATCCGATTCGGAGCCCTGTTTCCCGACCGAACCGTACGCGGGTCCGGCCGAGCGAGTACGATGCGAAATCGCCGACCGACTCGTCCGGGCATCCCGACCGCTCCGACCGACTCGCTCCCGGCTCGAACTGCTCCGACCGACTCGCTCGGACTCGACTCGCACCGCGCAATGGAGACGTTTCCCGGCCGGGTAAGTACGATGCGCGCCGCGAGCAGTCCGACCGAGCCGCGCCGTCCGGCTCGTAAGAGCTGTCGGAGCCGTACTTTGGGGGTCCGTGTCGGACCCCTGTACGCGTAGCCGCGCGAGTCGCACACAGGGGGACCCATGGGTCCCCCTACCTGTGCGTGTATGGCGCAAATCGCTTCGCCGCGTACCCGCTGTAGGGGCGCACTTGTCCGACTCGCACCCATTGAGTCAATGGGAGCCCGCGTACGCGTTGTACGACCGGCTCCCATTGACTTCAATGGGAGTCCGACCGACTCGAGTCCGATAACATACGGACGCATCGTACTCGTTCGGTCGGACTGCACGGGTCCGATTCGGTCGGAAATCTCTCCGGGTCCGGCTCGGTCGGAGAAATTTCCGGCCCGAATCGGAATCGACCCCTTAGTGTCCTGAACTTTGAAGTGTGATCTTAGTGATGGCATAATTTTAACTTTCCCTCCTGATGTATTGGCCTGGTCCCTTTTGGTTCTAGTAGATCTCTGGTTCCCTATTTGTGTTGGTACCTGAGCTGGGGTATTTGCAGGGAGGGATATTGTGTGTATAACAAGGGGGGGAGGAGACAGTTGCCCTATTCAGGTGCTGGTCCGTATAGTCTTTCTCTAAGTTCTGTAAGTGTGATGCCACAAACCCAGTGTTTTTGAGTGCATATCTATTTTTACCTGTGGCACCTATGGATTCCGACTCTGTCAAGCTGGCCACTTGCCTCTCTTTCTTCTTAATTACAGCCATTCCTTTAGAAGTGGAGGGTTTCAATGCATTTTGTTTCCTCTGTTTTTTTACAGGACCAAGTCCCAGCACTCTTCTTTGGGCTGATAGGATTTGTCCATGCTGTTTCTCCAGCCGCTTCAGCTGAACAGCATGATTTTAGCCTGCTTGTGCTGACTGTACTGGCCGTGACTGTGGAGCCCCGGAAACAGATACGGGCTGCTGCACGCTGGTCCTGGCATAGTTGTGGAGCAACAAGTGACCACGGAGAACCTGAAGCCGCTGCCGGTCGAGACACTCAAATGCTAGCTAAAGGACTGGACAAGGTACTAGGGGACATTGTACATAAAAAACAAAAAGGCTTTATGAAACATAGGCAGCTCTATGAGCTAACTCATGATTTGGTAAGCGCGATCGATGTAGCTATGGCAACAAAAGCTCCTTTAACCGTTATAACGGTAGATGTCACAAAGGCCATTGAAAGAGTCAGCTGGCCTTTCCTATATGAAGTGATCTAGCAAAATGGCCTGAGGATCATTTCCTCAAAGCAATAAGATCTATATATAACACCCCAACAGCTAGGATATCGATCAACGGTTCTCTTACCTCACAATTCCAAATAGGTAAGGGTGCCCAGCAAGGCTGCCCATTGTCTCCGTTACTATTTAAACTTTGTATCAAGCCACTGGCTAGAAGAATCAGGCCTGAAGAGAAAATCCTGCCCTTCCATTACCTGGATTGGGTTAAAAAGGAAGCTTTATATGCGGATGATCTTATCATTTATACGCATTATCTTAAATCCTCCTTCCCCACAATAATGAAATTATTGAGTGATTTTGGAAGAGTCGCAGGTTACCTAGTTAATGAGGATAAAATAGAGATTATGACCTGGAATAGGACAATGGATAGTTCTTTAGAAAAGTTAGAAATTAGACACCTAGAAGTATGTGTGGTTAAAGACTTGGAGAAAATGACATATATAAACTTTAGTAGGCTCATGCTGGAAACTAAAAAACTCTTATGGTCATGGGCAAACCTCCCTCTTTCCATCCTAGGGGGAACAAATCTAATTAAAATGATGATCCTCCCAAAATGTACTTTTACCTTTAACGCATTACCTCTAGACTTTAAAACAGACTGGTTTAAAAAAACTGCACAGAGAAATAAGCATCTTTATATGGAGGAATAAAAGTGTAAGGATAGCTTGGAAAAACTCCAGAAAAAAAGATGGAGGTATAGCATTCCCAGATTTCCAATTATACTATTGGGCCTTTTTCTTAAAAAATACAAGATTGCTTTTAACAGATAGCTATCAACAGTTATCTCTACGATACAGGGCCTTAATAAAAAATCTTCCAGAGTAAGGCAATTATTTCCTTTTTAAATTTGGACATACCAAATACTTTAGGAAGATCCAACTGAAAGTTTTAACTGCGGCATATGAAGTGTGGATTCAAGTTAGAAGAATTTTGAGAATCCTATATCACAACAGTATGACTCTGATATGAAAATCTCCAGGGACCCTCCATGCCTACATGATATTCAAGCCACTCTGCTGCTGACTGCAGGTATAGTACCATGGAGTCAGTTATTTGAAGAAGGATCTTTGGTTTCATGGGACTCCTTATTAAAAGACACAAATAACAGACTCCCTAGATTCAAGTATGATCAGCTTGTAAGTTGGTCTAGAGAAGAATCTAATATAGGGAACAGAGCAGAAGAATTACAGAGGGATAAGATATACAGAAAGGAAGTGTCCAAGTGGTACTGGGCTTTAGCACAAGGGGAAGACGGCCCTTCTATATTGCCAGAGGAGATATGGAAGGGGGACCTGCCACAATCAGACAGTCTTCACCTATGGCAAGTATCCATTTCTGCACTTTGGGTAACAGTGAGATGAGCACCCCTACAGAGAAACCATTTATTCAACTTACATAGGGCCTACTGGTCTCCAAAGAAACTCTAGAAGATGGGAGGAAGAAAGAAGAGGTGCTGCCCAAAATGTGCCTTAGAAAATGCAGATGACGTCCATCTCCTATGGCAGTGTCCAGGTATCCTCCTCTTCTGGCAAGAACAGGATAAGGTTCTAACAGGAATCCAAGGGAAAGACATAGAGGTAACCCTTCCTTTGGTTATTTTGGGGATTCTAGCAGGTGGAGGGTCTGCTCAAAAACTAGGGAAGATACAAACCTGGTTGCTTTTCATTCTCATAATTATAGCACAAAGAAAATATTTTATAAATGCGTTTTCAACATATTACCTTCTTGCTCAGATTGGGCGGACTCTGAAAATGTGGGAACCCCTTCTTTTGTCCCCGGGTTGATGGCACTCAAAGTAGGGATGGGATAATAGCTCTTAGGAGGAATGGGCGCAAATCTTAATTATGGGAGTCCAAGGATTAAAGACAAACTTCAACAGTGGAGGAATATAGCAGTAGTTCAGGCAAAACCCCTCTAACAATTGATTGAAGGAGGCTAAATAAAGGAGGTTAAACCCTTAGTGGTTTTCTGCACTCCCAGGTCGCTCCTAGAATACACCTCCCGCATATGTCATATATGAGGACTAAAAAAAAAAAGTAATGTTAGACCAGCATATTTTGATTGTTCCGAAAAGACTTTGCAGTACATATCTGAGCTTCATTATTTTTTACATGTTTAGCAAAAGTATTGGTGTTTTCTCATTTATATTGATGCACATGTTCGATATGTGCCTCTTTACGATTCCTTTGCAGGGGCATCTGACCCACTCATCAACCCGTTGCCACTGTGCATTGTTGGTCAAGATATAGGCCTAGTATATTTTTGATATTTTTGATATTATAATTCGTACATGTTTAAATAGCAGAGTGACAATACACTATGGTCCTGAAGAAAGTCTGGAACGTCTAAGTCACATAGGGCAGAAACATGTTGACCGTATATAGGGTGAATAACCCTGTCTCACTATGCTTTTAACCTCTATCCATTAGGACATAGGAATAAAGTTGTTTTGTCCTCATTGAGATAGTTTTAAGACTCTTTTTTTGTTGCACTCTGCCCCTCACTCCTATCCTAGAGGTACTTACACATAGACGTGCCACTAAAAAACACTCCTGCTCCTTTCCTGCTGGAAAGTTGTAGTCCACACTGGGTACCTTGCGGTCCCAGCATGTGGAGGGACCCAATGATGAAGCATGTCACCCTCGGGTGAGTGAGGGTTCTCGTCCAAACACCTGCAGTGCCCCCACCTTTTGTTCCCATTTCTTTCATTTTTCTTGCAACTCGATACTCTATACTCTGTGTGAGCATAATAGCAAAAGTATTTGCAATGCAAAGAGTTTCTTTTGAAAAAAACCTGTTTTCATCAAATCAAGATTTTCATCTATTAGGATCTAACACACATTGGAAGGAAGGGGCAGAAGAGAAGCTAGGGCATCCTGAACAGTGGCCAAACCATGCAGCTGGGGAGCTAAAGCACAAAAGGAACAAAATCGGAGGGAATGTAAGGAGTAGGGGGTATACCTGACACCCCTCAATACCCCCAGTTGCCAAGTGAGTAATAGGAGTGAATTGGGCAGTTTTGTTTAAGGTTGCCCTGTACTGGATGTTCCCTCAAACCAAGAAGATATCCAGCAGGAGAGATGAAGGAGGTAACAACACTTAAAATTCACTTTTTGTCACATATGTTATTATTATTGAAGCAAGTAAGCCAATAAAATACAAGTCCAGAGATTGTAAGTTTTAGTGCCAGTACTACTGTATTTATTTAGGTGTATCTAGTATTTTGAATGTTCATCAATACATAAGTTGAGCAAAGATAACACGCTAATGGGTGATTACAGAGAAGCATCCATCCAAATATGCTTTAGTATAATTTCTTTCTTTTATGTTGAAAGTCCTTTATATTGCTTCATAGATGAAAGAACAGCCAACACGTGTTTCACTCCCTGTGGCTCTCAGGCCTGGGGCTTTTTAAATGCTTGTATGTGTATTCAACTCAGTGCGCCATAGAGGAATATTTCTTGTAGTCCTCTTCATTAGGGTGTCACCTTATGTGAGTGCTAAAATCAGTTTTCTGACTGGAGGGTAGTTTTAAACTTGTAAAGACAAGGGGGCATATTCTCAAGAACATGTGATAACCACCGCAAGAGTAGCTTAACGCAACTTTGCACATCGCAGTCTATCGCGGGAAAACAACGCCGTGTCAACGTAGCATTCTCAACCTGGCGGCACCATGCGATAGTCCCATGATAACGTGATAAATGACCGCGTTAAAATTAACGCCACGCCGAAAAAATGCGAAACACCAACGCGCATAAAGTTGAGATGAGGCCAACCCAGAAAAAATGCACCTTAAAAGCTAAACAAGAAAAACACACCATAAACAAAATAAACAGCATAGCAACATGGAAGCATCTGGAATGAGTGCCCAGGTCGACGCGAACCCCACAAGCCCACAGACCACCAGCAAGGAAACTCGGGGTCGGGGAAGGCCAAGGAGAAGAGGAAGAGGAAGACGGGGTACAGTCCGCATGACAACCGGATCGTCGTCACGGAGGTGACAGAGCACTAACAACAACTGTCCGTCACCACCACTGTGTCATTGGCAACACAGACGGAAAAATGGCATTCCATCCTGATCGCAGTCGGAGTGGCGAGGAGGCCAAGATGCGCTGGCACGATGTCAAAAGCCAAACCAAGCAGAAACCCGCTGCCAACAGGAAGGCAGCAATGGCGAATGGAGGTGGGAGACCTGCGTCACAGGAGGAGCTGGAGCAAATGGTGGCCACAGTCATCAGTGTGGAGACGGTGCAAGAAGTCTGGAGTCCGGACACTGCTCGACATGACTTGACACAACATCAACAGGGTGAGTAACCAACAGGGACTGGGGGGACGGGCACAATGGCAAACATGCACAACGACGTGTAGCACACTGCACACCCACAATGACCCTGGGACATGTCCCTGATCCCCATGGCACACTGCAGCACACATACAAACATTAAGTAGGCCCCCATCCACCATGTGCCCAAAGGGGCCCCACCCCACACACCACCAATTCCACAACACACACATGCACCAGTGCGAAACACAGCAAAGATGCGTCTGCGAGAGCCACACTGACAATGCAAGTGACACCACATGATGAGCAGCATGGCCGGAGTACAATCACCATGACATTGTGCACGCCACTAGACTGAGGTGGCTGAGTGTGGACCACATCCGGAAAGGAGCAGGTCACACTCTGACACATCCACGTGCACAAACACCCACTGACGTCAACAATACATCTGCAGACAAACAATGCCCAACAGTACAAAAACCATACAAGAGCACAAATGACCCACAGCACCTTAAAAGCACAAAAGCCAAAGGTACACCGCCTCCAAGGGATAAGGGGCAGCAAAATCACAGCTGCAGGTGCGACTCTCACACAATGCAGCACACACAGATAGCAATCACAGCACATCCACATGGACGACAATGCGGTACACAGTGCAACACTCACACTGCAGAACAGAGGACACAACTGGGTCCGCCTGTGCCCAGAAAATGGCCAATCACATCTGACATAGCAGGAAACTGTGAGATGAAAATGTACGTGTACAACCTCACCTACGTCATGTAGTCCAAATGTCCACTATCCCCCATCAAATAGTCCGCCCCTCCCAAACAGTCACAATGTACTTTGTCATGCAGTTTGTATGTAAACTCAAACAATGCGTCAACATACATGCCAACACAATGTCAACAAGCATCTCCCCTTCACATTGCAGAGGAACAAACAATACCTCCAGCAGAGCAGACCAGACAACCCATCAGTGATGCTGAAGAGGACCTCCACACTTCCGACACCGACGCCCTACAACAGTCCATGGACATCTTAGGCAATAGAGCTCCAGGAGCAGGGCAGCACCGCTGCATCGAGGATACCCCACCCCCTGCACAGACAACACAGCTGGACGCACCCACCACCACGGCTGGCTCCCAGCAGCCCACCGAAGCACACATCGCATTCCAAGGCCAGCTGTCAGACTGCCAGAAGGGGCTGGCCGAACATGTGCGGGTGGGGTACTACCTCATGGAAGACGAACTAGATCACATACATGGATGTCTAAGTCCCATCAGGGACCACCTACACCCCCCAACGGAGACCCACACTGCAACAGAGACACATGCCTTTGCACATATCCAGGACTGAACCACACCCAGAGCCACGGGATAATCATCCACACCCCTACGCTGGCCTGGCGTACGCAGGGCCAGCCCACTCCGCACAGGCTTACAGGGGGGGCGTCACAAGCTACATTTCCTCGTTCTGCCCCACTGGCTGGGGTGACATGGTTGCGTCCACTGTCCACTACACTCCAAACATCAGCAGTGCATGTGGACATGGATATGTCTGTGATCTGCAGTCTGCAGTCTGTCCAGCACATCTCCGCCACACTTGGCATTGTGTACATTCACATTCATGGGTCACTTGCCTCCTTCGCACATGCCTGGTTCCCACCTCTCCCCACATTCCTCTATTGTGTGGCTGAGGTGCCATGCCGTTAATGGCTCATGTACATGGCTGACCGATGTTGCCACAGTGAGTTGTGCTGTTGTGTCTGGTGGGTGGGCATGTTTTTTGGCATATAGTATGTGATTTTGTGGCGTGTGCATTGCCAGAGTTGTGAGTTGCATGATTGTGTAGTTGAGGTGTGTGGTGTGTTCATTTGGTACTTGCCAACGCGTGGTGCATTCCCATAGGTGCCATCCTGATGGCGCTGGTTGATGTTGGACTGTAGGAAGATGATGGAATCATGCATACTGCCTGGGTAGTTGGCTACGACATTGGTGAAGAGTCCCCGGTGGTACACTATGGCCTGCACATTGATGGATTGTGTGTACTTTCTGTTGCGCTGATTGTGTGCAGTGTTGGCAGGGGGCACAAGTAGGACATGTGTGCAGTTGATTGCCCCCAACACGTGCGTGAATCCAGCTATGGCGTGTAGTGCTTGCTTGGTCTCCAGCTGTTCCTGCACATCGTGGGGGACGTATAGGTACTGGGGTACCTGGGTGATGATCTCATCCATGACAGGTGTGTGGTACTTGGATGGGGCTGGCTGTGAGACTCCTCCGACTCTGGCGGGTGTTGTTTGGGAGGTACCGGAGGCCAACAGGTGCAGCACAGCCAGCAGCTTTGTCTGCGGAGGGTTGTTGGTTGTCCGCTGTGTTTGCAATGTGTTACCGTCAGCCTGTATGCAATGATGTTCAGGATGCGGAGGATGGTTGTCCTTTTGAGCCTGTCGTGGGCATTGACATTGTCTGGTGTTAGGCCTGTGAGGCTGGTGCATTTCCTGAAGGTCCGCTGTCTTTGTCTGCGCTGCCTCTGTGGTGGTCCGGGGGGGCAGGGGGTATCCGGGGGGGTGGGGTCCTGGGGGGGGTGGGGGTGGGTGTTGTTGCCCTCTCGGGGCTCCGGGATGCATGGTGAGTGGCTCCATGGCGTCTGTTGTTCTTCTTTTGTGGCTGTGGGTTGGGCTCCCTTTGATGGTGCAGGTTGTCGTCCGACTTTACACCAGGTCAGAGCAGGTGTTAATTTCCTGCTGCTAACGGGCCTTATTGCCTGTTTTGTGGTCTTATCGTTGATGTGGCTGGTCGTTGAGAATGTTGAGGTGTGGTGTTGTCGCGGAATTTTGGTCGGGAACGCCTACTCTGCATCTCATTAGCGATAGTTGCCGGGGTCATCTGTGGCGATGTTTTTGGCAGATGCTTTCGCAAGTAAACTGTGGTATAGGCTGTTAGCACCAGCTTGTGAATGGGGTGATACATTTAACGCGACTTTCGCTGTGTTAAAGTGCCGATAACTCAGCGATAGCTCCTTGAGAATATGCCCCAAGCTGTATAGATGTTTTGCAGGGTATGGGAGATTGCATGAGCTTGCTGTAGTTAATGTTTGTGGTAATATCAGAGTAATCAACACTAAAGGAGCCCCAGCAGACTACAAAACAGATGCTGCAGCACCCAAAAAACATTCCATACACTGATTTGTCAGACTAGCCCTTCGACTACTGCAAGATTGCCCTATAGGCCAATCCGACCCTGGTAGTATCTTGACTGCTGTTGGTGCTTTTAATGTATTTCTGTTTTCAGCAAAAAAAAACCTTGAACCCCACTTACTACATGTGGTTAATGTGGGACATATGAGGTGATAAGTATACAAAAGAGCCAGGAAATGTAGCTGGAATAAGGTAAGTGCATATTTCGGTATGAAAGGAGATGGAACTTGGCTACACCTCACAGATGAGTTTGAGAAATACACCTGCAAATATATTTACATCACTTACAAAGGATGTTGGCTTTTAGGAAGAAGGCTGGTTTACATGTAGTTAGCCCTCTCTCTTAAGGGCACAGTAGAACACAAAAAGTAATTAAATACTTTTCAGTGTTTATATCCCCTGAAGTGTATGAGGTCTGACCATAGTCATACCCACAATAAATATATTTTGAATCATAAGGCAAGATCATTGTAGTATCCACTTACATGGTGCATTAGATATGGATGCTACATATTCAGAACATTACAGTAAAAAGTGTATTATTAATGTGGATCATAAATTAATAAATTTTGAATTTTCCGAGTTCATTCATGACCATCTTATCTAGTGTAGCTTTGCTATTTACTTCCTTTGTGCTCTAGCAGAAAAATATATTGTTTCAGAATACATTATACAAAAAGAACTAAATAAATTCCTAATACGGAACAAATTGGAAATATCTGGGCTGTATATCATAACGTGGCTTGGAGGTGTACCAGGCATGTGCACCCACTTTCTGGCTCCATAGGACAGCTTTGGTATTACAGAAGAAGCCTACATGCTTGTGTGACCCCCTTTAGTAATACAGAACGCACAAGCACATATGTAGTGCTGCCAGAATCTAAAGAGGGCATTCCCTCATTTGCTAGTGGCATGACACCATGCAAATAGAGGCACTTTTTGGATCTACATCCACATCGTATTATATTGAAGAATACAAAAAAGTGATGGATAAAATGCTTAAATTTTTCTCAGCCACTGGTGATTACGCGAAGAATACCAGTCCATTGTTAATTTGCACACCATGCCACCTCAGTTTGGACATAGCCATACGTAAATCAGTCTCGACCCTGCTCTGATGCGTACAGTTCAGCTCAAACTACCAAGCCAGGTTCTCTCTGAACTGGAACACTAACAACCCTAGAGTGGTTTGCCTTTGCTGAGGCTCATCAGTCAGGTATAACTTTGTTCGAGTTGCACAATGTGCATGGGGGCGTCTGGGTATACCTGTCCCACTCAGGGTGTCACACAGAGTTATACAATAACGATGAAGTCTTGTGCGGCTATGTAAATCTTACTTGAGGCTTTGTGTTGACTTGCATCAGCTTTCACAACACAAGGCCAACCCAGCGGCTTAATACATCTGGCCCTCAATATTCTGAGGTTGCTACATCACAATGAGTTACAACATGTTATACTGTTGTTAACAACAATTATTTTCTTTGTTGCAGAGGTTTTCCCCTGATAAAGGTAAGTAGTTTTTCTGCAAAATCTGTTGTGGAAAAATTTTGGGTGACTAGCATAGAACATATGCCACATATACCCAATCATGGGTAAATACCCCATGCAGTAATTAACTCTGAATTCAGGATTCCGTCCCCTGCTCCAACACATTTTGGCCAGTCTTTTCACATTACACCTGCAAAAAGGAGATGGAAATTTGGACTAGAAAATGGGCTTAAATTCAAGAATAATGTGAATGAAACAGTGGAGTAGCACTGCTTTTCAAATGATATTTCCCATTTCAGATGTTAAACTCAGAATCGCTGACAGTAGTACTGCCCAGTATTGGTAAAACCTGTGCAGTATTACAGCACCTTTTATTGGGGCCACTCATGATTGCCCATAACACTGTTTTGAGATGAGAAATTTAAGCTTTTTAGTAAACTTATGCACAGGGTCCAACAAGAACATTGCTCCTTTCTATCTCTCACTATTCCCACCAAGGACAATATACAAGGAAATATAAGGGCCAGGTGTAGGGAAAGGGAAAGGCAAATAGGATAAGAGAGAAAACAGAAACATAGGCTCCACCATTTATGCCTCTTCGCTCAGCTGCTCAATGAGTTCTGTGGAAAGTAATGAGTTCCTGCAAGGTAAAGTGATATTTTCAGGATACTTTCATAAAGAGAAGTTAGCGTAACTACATTTGTGGATGGATATACCTGAACTCTATCTCTGTTGGACAAAATCTCTGTAATTCGATGTCGAGCAGATCATTTCTGAAAACTAGGCATATAACTGTAGGTTCTCTGAAGTAACAGACACACACACACACAAACACACACATAAATGTTTTTTTTTAACATTAAGTGGCATTACTGCTCATTCTCTTATTAGAGAATTCGAGTATCTCCCTAAATTCCATAAATTGAAAAGATAACTAGTATTATTTAATTTACTTAATGTATTTTTGTTCCTAAATCTGGTAATTATATGTACACACACACACACACACACATATATATTCACTGAAAAAAAGTTCAAGTAATTTTATAGCTAGGTGAAAATGTCAGTGAAAAAAGCAATTTTAATCTAAACAAACAAACATATTTATCAATTATAGTTTACTGAGCTAATTATTTCTCATGCCCCTCCAATACACTGCTTGTGACCTCACATACATCACTCATGACATGTAAAATGATATATTTGATGATATCACTGATGACATCGTAAATGACATAATCTATTCTAAACTGCAATTGGTGAGCAAGCTGTGCTTGGTAGCAGCCAGTTAATGAGGATCACTTGAGTATTTTCGTGTAAATTCACTCTGTTTAGAATTTTTATGACCCCACAAGAGTTTCAAGAGAACCCCACAGGAGTGATGTCACATATAGAAAAGACATCTGATTGATTTAACTGTCAGCCTATATTTAAAGGAAGTTTCCATCCACTTTATCTCATCTAGAAATAATATTTTCATGTTTTAGCATCTTGTGCTTTGCCCTTCAGCTTCAATTGCTTTTTTTGAATTTTTTGTGAGGTTTGAGGATCGATTTAGGATTACATTCAGAGGAGGAAGTTGAAGAGATTGTATCAGAGACTGCTAAAGGCTAGCAAGGAGTCTCTTGTCTGGCGATGTTTTTAAATTGCACCTGGGAGAAAAAATGTCCAAAAATCATGTTAAATGCAAACTCTGCCACAAATAATTCTCTTGTGGCACTGGGAAGCGCTCTCGTTATGGCATTCCATGCATGTAACATGCTATGCGAGAACAGAGTACCGGAGGGATTCCAATGAGGCGTCAATGTCTACAAATGGACCCTCAGTGGTAGCTGGTGATCCTGTGTCCTCCGAAGTAGTCAAGCAGCACTCAGACAATAAACCTGCTTATAAGTGCATGGACCTTTACTGCAGAAGGTGCCTGTCTCTCAGGGACAAATTGGTAATGGAACACATGTTACAAGTGTCCCAATAAAAAGTGACTTTTTCCTCCAAGTTCTGTGGCCCTGTTTGAAGAGTGTTTTTTTTTTTAGTTCAACTCCCAAAAAATCTAAATTGAAAAAAAATATTAAAAGCTGATAAAAACTCCAAAAAGGTATTTTCAGAACCACCTATTCTGGTTTGAAAATAGAAAAGAAATTATGTTGTTTGTTATGTGCTTGCCTTTATGTTGGCATATCATAATAGTCTGCTAAAGCAGTCTATTCATAGTAATAAAAGGTAAATCTATTGTTCCAAGTTACATATAAGCAAAACATATATAACAAAAGATTTGTCTTACATTTATGAAGATTTTGTAGACCTGACACAAAATTGTAATTTGTATTTATAAGCAATAGTAATTAAATGCAGTGCAATGAGCTGCTTTCCATTTCTTTACTGATTTGCATATGGCTGGGTCCAAACTGGGGTGGCGTAGTGGGCAAAAGAACGATGGATTTAACCCAGATCTTTTGACTGGGGGAGAATGTTTGCATTGTCAGCATTCCGTCCATCATTTGTTTGCTTTAACACTTTTCGCCCTAAGTGGGATGGGTATGCCCAGACATGGGTCCCTTGCTCACTGCGCCACTGGATTTAAGCTAGCCTGGCTGAGGAAGGGTGACATACCCTGAAACCGGTCCCAAAGGATGCTTGTTTTCGGTCCAGGGAGGACCTGACCTGGCAGTTCGGTCTGGACTGTTCTCATGGAGCACAGGGTCAAGACTGATTTGCATGTGGCTGTGTCCAAACTGGGGTGGCGTAGTGGGCAAAAGAACGATGGATTTAACCCAGATCTTTTGACTGGGGGAGAATGTTTGCATTGTCAGCATTCCGTCCATCATTTGTTTGCTGTAACACTTTTCGCCCTAAGTGGGATGGGTATGCCCAGAGGTGGGTCCCTTGCTCACGGCACCACTGGATTCAAACTAGCCTGGCTGAAGAAGGGTGACATACCCTGAAACCGGTCCCAGGATGCTTGTTTCCGGTCCAGGGAGGACCTGGCCTGGCAGTTCGGTCTGGACTGTTCCTATGGGGCACAGAGTCAAGACTGATTTGCATATGGCTGGGTCCAAACTGGGGTGGCATGGTGGGCAAAAGAACGATGGATTTAACCCAGATCGTTTGACTGGGGGAGCATGTTTGCATTGTCAGCATTCCGTCCATCAATTGTTTGCTGTAACACTTTTCGCCCTAAGTGGGATGGGTATGCCCAGACGTGGGTCCCTTGCTCACTGCGCCACTGGATTCAAGCTAGCCTGGCTGAAGAAGGGTGACATACCCTGAAACAGGTCCCAGGATTCTTGCTTCCGGTCCAGGGAGGACCTGGCCTGGCAGTTCGGTCTGGACTGTTCCCATGGGGCACAGGGTCAAGACTGATTTGCATATGGCTGGGTCCAAACTGGGGTGGCGTAGTGGGCAAAAGAACGATGGATTTAACCCAGATCTTTTGACTGGGGGAGAATGTTTGCATTGTCAGCATTCCGTCCATCAATTGTTTGCTGTAACACTTTTCGCCCTAAGTGGGATGGGTATGCCCAGACATGGGTCCCTTGCTCACTGCACCACTGGATTCAAGGTAGCCTGGCTGAAGAAGGGTGACATACCCTGAAACCGGTCCCAGGATGCTTGATTCCGGTCCAGGGAGGACCTGGCCTGGCAGTTCGGTCTGGACTGTTCCTATGGGGCACAGAGTCAAGACTGATTTGCATATGGCTGGGTCCAAACTGGGGTGGCATGGTGGGCAAAAGAACGATGGATTTAACCCAGATCGTTTGACTGGGGGAGCATGTTTGCATTGTCAGCATTCCGTCCATCATTTGTTTGCTGTAACACTTTTCGCCCCTAAGTGGGATGGGTATGCCCAGACGTGGGTCCCTTGCTCACTGCGCCACTGGATTCAAGCTAGCCTGGCTGAAGAAGGGTGACATACCCTGAAACAGGTCCCAGGATTCTTGCTTCCGGTCCAGGGAGGACCTGGCCTGGCAGTTCGGTCTGGACTGTTCCCATGGGGCACAGGGTCAAGACTGATTTGCATATGGCTGGGTCCAAACTGGGGTGGCGTAGTGGGCAAAAGAACGATGGATTTAACCCAGATCTTTTGACTGGGGGAGAATGTTTGCATTGTCAGCATTCCGTCCATCAATTGTTTGCTGTAACACTTTTCGCCCTAAGTGGGATGGGTATGCCCAGACATGGGTCCCTTGCTCACTGCACCACTGGATTCAAGGTAGCCTGGCTGAAGAAGGGTGACATACCCTGAAACCGGTCCCAGGATGCTTGATTCCGGTCCAGGGAGGACCTGGCCTGGCAGTTCGGTCTGGACTGTTCCTATGGGGCACAGAGTCAAGACTGATTTGCATATGGCTGGGTCCAAACTGGGGTGGCATGGTGGGCAAAAGAACGATGGATTTAACCCAGATCGTTTGACTGGGGGAGCATGTTTGCATTGTCAGCATTCCGTCCATCATTTGTTTGCTGTAACACTTTTCGCCCTAAGTGGGATGGGTATGCCCAGACGTGGGTCCCTTGCTCACTGCGCCACTGGATTCAAGCTAGCCTGGCTGAAGAAGGGTGACATACCCTGAAACAGGTCCCAGGATTCTTGCTTCCGGTCCAGGGAGGACCTGGCCTGGCAGTTCGGTCTGGACTGTTCCCATGGGGCACAGGGTCAAGACTGATTTGCATATGGCTGGGTCCAAACTGGGGTGGCGTAGTGGGCAAAAGAACGATGGATTTAACCCAGATCTTTTGACTGGGGGAGAATGTTTGCATTGTCAGCATTCCGTCCATCAATTGTTTGCTGTAACACTTTTCGCCCTAAGTGGGATGGGTATGCCCAGACATGGGTCCCTTGCTCACTGCACCACTGGATTCAAGGTAGCCTGGCTGAAGAAGGGTGACATACCCTGAAACCGGTCCCAGGATGCTTGATTCCGGTCCAGGGAGGACCTGGCCTGGCAGTTCGGTCTGGACTGTTCCCATGGGGCACAGGGTCAAGACTGATTTGCATATAGCTGGGTCCAAACTGGGGTGGCGTAGTGGGCAACAGAACGATGGATTTAACCCAGATCTTTTGACTGGGGGAGAATGTTTGCATTGTCAGCATTCCGTCCATCATTTGTTTGCTGTAACACTTTTTGCCCTAAGTGTGATGGGTATGCCCAGACGTGGGTCCCTTGCTCACTTCACCACTGGATTCAAGCTAGCCTGGCTGAAGAAGGGTGACATAACCTGAAACCGGCCCCAGGATGCTTGTTTCCGGTCCAGGGAGTACCTGGCCTGGCAGTTCGGTCTAGACTGTTCCCATGGGGCACAGGGTCAAGACTGATTTGCATATGGCTGGGTCCAAACTGGGGTGGCGTAGTGGGCAAAAGAATGATGGATTTAACCCAGATCTTTTGACTGGGGGAGAATGTTTGCATTGTCAGCATTTTGTCCATCATTTGTTTGCTGTAACACTTTTCACCCTAAGTGGGATGGGTATGCCCAGAAGTGGGTCCCTTGCTCACTGCGCCACTGGATTCAAGCTAGCCTGGCTGAAGAAGGGTGACATACCCTGAAACCGGTCCCAGGATGCTTGTTTCCGGTCCAGGGAGGACCTGGCCTGGCAGTTCGGTCTGGACTGTTCTCATGGGGCACTGGGTCAAGGCTGATTTGCATATGGCTGGGTCCAAACTGGGGTGGCGTAGTGGGCAAAAGAATGATGGATTTAACCCAGATCTTTTGACTGGGGGAGAATGTTTGCATTGTCAGCATTCCGTCCATCATTTGTTTGCTGTAACACTTTCCATTACTTTACATCACATAATGAGACATACGTGTAGCAAGGGACTGGTTTCTTCGTGAATGGCTCTGTACAGGGTGAATCCAGTGCAGAATTAGGGCTAACCCACATTATAGGGCTTGGGTATGGTGAGGCATTGGGCTCTATGTGAAGAGTTCTGTTGAAAGTAAAGGCTGTAAGTAAAATAGTCTTGCACATGTAATGTGACTTGAGTGTGGTGAGGGACTGACTGCTCCAAAAAGATCCCTGTACAAGGTGAAGGCTTTGCATAGTTGGTCATGCCAACAGAATGAAGTTTGGATGCAGTGAGGCACTGTCCTCTGCTTGATGACATCTGTACAGGACCAAGGCTGTCCGTAATGCTGCTTGCCCGCATAATAGTGCTTGGTTGTAGTGACAGACTAGACTCTTCATAAAGAACTCTCTACATGGTGAAGCCTGTGTATAGAAAGTGCTTTTCCTTTGCAATGAGGTTCGGTGTGTTGAGGGGATTGGCCTCTCTGTAAAGCAACTGCAAAGGGTGAAGATTGTCTGTAGTAGGCACTTGCCCTCACAATAAAGCTTGGGTGTGGTGTGGGAAGGGCCTCTACATAAAGACCTTTGTACAGGGCCAAGGCTGTGCATATATTCAATGAGATATGGTTTGGATATGGAGAGGGACTAGCCTCTCTGTGAAGACCCCTGTACAGGACAAACACTGTGTGTAGTAGACTCTTGCCTTCTGAAAATGATTCTCATCTGGTGAGGGACTAGGCTCTATGGGAAGAACTGTGTACAGTGCAAAGTCTGTGTGTAGTAGAGGTTTGTTCATGTAATGGGTCTTGGGTGTGGTGACTGACTGACTGGGCTCTGCATGAATAGCTCTGTACAGGGCAAAGGCTTGCGTACTAGGGGTGTTCCCACATAATGGAGCTTTGGTGTGGTAAGAGACTGGACTCTGTTGGAAGACCTCTGTATGGGGGAGGCTATATGTGGTAGGTGCCCATGCAATGAAGCTTTAGTGTGAAGAGGAACTATTTTCTGCATGAAGAGCACTGTACAGTGCGAAGGCTTTGTGTAGTGGGGGCTTGCCCATGTAATGGTGGCTGTGTGTGGTGAGGGGATGTACTTTATATGAAGACTTTTGTACAAGGTGTAGTGGGTGCATCCTAGAAGCCTTTCCACTTATGGGGTCATTACTGTCTGGAGGGAGTGGGATCTTTGTGAAATCTTCTGTACAAGGTGTAGGGTGTGTGTAGTAGGGGCTTGAACCCCTTCATGGCCTTTTTTGGGGGGGATTTTTCTTGTGCTTCTGCTGGAGGGCCGCAGGACAGGCCATTGGACATATTTTTGTTACTATTTATTGGTATCCTTGGGGGTCCCTGGGGGAAACCCTCATAACTGCTAGAGGTCAGGGTATCCCTACCCTGCCCCCTTGCATGTTCTTCTTTATTTATGTTTGACACAGGGACCAAGCCCCAAAGTTCTGTAATGGTGGGCACAACATTTCTCTTCATGTTGCACCCAGCAAATCTGCTTCTTCAGACCCGTAGGACTACTGTGGGACAAGCCAATAAAAATGCTTTTTTACCTGCAGGACCCTTGCGGGAGTTCCGCTGGACTAGATATTGCTATTTGTTTTACCCTTAATTTCTCAAAAACAGCTGAATAGAATTACATAAAATAACAAAAGCATACTTCCTGAGTAAAGGTCTACCTTTCTGCCAAATTTGTTCAGCTATTTATTCTGTACCATTGTCTAATTTTCCCTATGAAAATTGCATGGGGGGAAAGCGTTTTGGAATCCCTCCTTCTCCCCCCCCCTCCACTTGAGAGATCACCCCCAAAACTCTCCAGGAGGGAAATGAGGTGGATGCATTTTTTTTTTAGAAGTTTTGAGAAGATTTGCTAAACAGCACCAAAGTGTTTAGCAAAACAAAAAAAGCTTTTCCTATGTAAAGTCTGACCTAACTATAACTACCCAGTGGCGATTGTTTAAGAAGTTCGAAATTCATTCAAGTGTATAGCTGTTTTTGTCATCAATACTTTATCAGGATACTTTTTATGTGATCTGCTAGTTGACACAAACAACCCTTAACAGGCAACCAGCCTCTTGAATAGGGAGTTTGGTATTAAGTAGCATTTTCGGGATACAATAATACTGAAGCACAATTGCCTAACAAGGATGCTATCAACAATGAGGAAGGCTATAATCAGTGATCTAAAATAGTGGTTGTCTCTATGCAATACACAATAGTTCGGCCTGCTGGGTCTAGTAGTTCACATCTAGTGCTCTGTGCGCAGCACGCCGCCCCCACACACATTGGCGCCACTTCAGAGCTCACAGAACCCACACTTTGTAGTGACAGCTTACCTTCAATTGAATTACAAAATGCTCAGCACCACCAAGTTTCAAACACTGCCTCCATGTGCCTGAACCAAAAACAGCGGTAAGTAGTACCTTCAGCTCTGTTTTGTGACATCAGATTTATGCTTTATTGAGCAATATTGGTGTAGTTCCACTTTTAAAGGAGAAGAATTTGCTAAAAGCCTTTAACTTTTCTTTCCTCATTTAACCTAAGCTGCTCAAGTTCTGCAGGACTATTTCTACAGCAACGCCGAGACGACTGCTTGATGCTCTCAGAATTAATCTAGTGCTGGAATTTTGACAATCAACATTATGGTGAAATCTTCCTAAAAATGCCAGCGCACCACCCTTACAAGCAAATGATGAAAAAAGGCAATACCTCATTTCCTCTACAGATTGAGTTGTGGCTGCAAATGTATTATTTTGTTTATTTTCATGTAGGAAGTATCTAGATTATATGTGAAAGCTCTTCTTCTACAGCTCTCTCTAGAGCCTGCTTTAGTCCATGCACAAACATGTCCGCTCCCTGCCCATCCTTTAGGAACTCGACTACAATCGCTCACATAGCATTGACTTTGATTTCTTTGGCAGCACAGGAAGCTATCATCAAGAGTACTAAAATATTGAGTTTTATATATATCTGAAAATCGTGTAACATGTTTGCTTGGGCACACTATCCTTTAGGTACACAGATTGTTTCTGAGTTTCTCCTTAGAGGTCATAACACTGCAAAAAACAGGAGCATAACGGTACCCAAGATTATTGTTAATAAGGTTTGCAATATGAAGTGTTAGGCTGACAGAGCACAGGGCAACTCATTATGGTGGGCATAATGTATTGATGAAAGGTGTCTTGTTACTTCCGCTCATTAAAATGACTTTCATTAAAAGAGACAGTTGAGTGATAATTTAATTCTTCTATGAGCAAATATATTTCAGAAATATTATTATGTATGGTGCTCGCAAAAAATGCCAGCAGCAGTGAAATTGATGCGCGCTATTTTTCGATAGTTTTATTCTCTTGATGATTTCTTTCGGCATTCCGAAGGCGAAACAGCTTTTTCACAGGAAAATCCTAAATAGAGGCGATCTATCCCAGACATCCTCTAAATAAATGTAGTACAAAATGCGTTCGATTATTTGAAGGACGACCTTGATTGTTTTCAACCTTAATAGTCAACTGGAGAATGTTTTCATCATGTTTGTGTAGTTTTGGGACTTGTTGGACTCAAGCAACATTATCATCTTCGGTAACAAATGTAAATAGCCATTGACCCTGCCAAAATCCATCAGTTTTACTTACTAATCAGTCAACTTTTTAAATTGCAATTGTGCTTAATTAGCATATGAAGTGTTAACAAAACAAATCAAGTTTTGATGGTGAGACAATATTTCCAGTTGTATGTAATAAAGAACGTTGCTGTATTTTATCATTAATAGTCAATAAAAAACAGTTTCTGCATGCAAAGATAAAAATGTATCTGTGTGAGGCGGACATTACACAATCCAAATTTGGAAAGATGCTGCCTGGGGAGTGAAAGAAAATAATATAAGATGCCCTCCACGTCGGCCATCCTCTGAAGATGTTTTAATGGTAAGACCAAAGAAAGAGCAGGTTAGTTCCCTGGGTCTATAGACATTTAAGATATATATGTATATTACCTACTGGCGGTCGCCAGTAGGTAGTTATAGTTAGGACCTTGTTTCTATTCAAAAAGCGTTTTTTCTTTTGCTAATATCTTTAGCGCCGTTTGACAAATCTTTGCGAAATTTTACAAACAAATGACCAGCTCAGGTCAGCTCCTGTCTTGAAAGTTTGGGGGTGATTCGTCAAGCGGGGGCCGAGAAAAAAGGGGGGGACCAATACACTTTTTCCGTGTGTTAATCTCCATAGGAAACTTTAGACAAAGCTACAGCCTGAACTGCTGAACGGAATTACACCAAATTTGGCAAAATGGTAGGTCTCCGTCTAAAAAGCATGCTTTTTTTTAAATGGTGTAAATCCGTACAGTAGTTGCTGAGAAATTCAAAAAATAAAAATGTATATATCTGAGCACCGAGGAGGATTCGCGAGCCCTCCCGAGCACGAGCTTCATTCCGATGGGCTGCCAACACTCCAAACCAGAATGTGTTGGCAGCCATCTTGTGACTCGGTAACCGAGTCACAAGAAAACAGTAGAAAAAAGATTAAAAAAACAAGAAAAGGGGGCAGGGTAGAAACACGATGACCCCCTATGCCTGCTCAGGGGATCCCAAAAAAGCATTTTTTTTTTTAATCGGTCGAATTCGCGCTGGGTGCGCAAATCCGGCCGAAAAAAAACAAAAAAATTGAAGGGGAGGCTCCCGTGCTTCGTTTTCTATAAGCCCCCGGGTGGGCCAGGTCCCGGGGACAATGCCCAATTATGAAATGGGGGCCCACGGGGGCCGCTGCAGCCCCCGGGACCATCACCTCCCCGGGGGGGGCTCCTGCCCCCCACACTGCCCTGGGGACCACCACCTCCCTGGGGCATTTGTACATTTTGTGGGGGGCCATGTGGGCCCCCCAAGCCCTGGGGACCGCCACCTCCCCGGGGCTTCGAATTTTCAATGCGGGGGGGTTGCACCCCCCCGCAGCCTTGGGGCCCTCCAACTCCCCGGGGCAACACAAATTAAAAGTAAGTGTGGGGGGGCTCCTGCCCTCCACATACTACCCCTGGGACCACCACCTCCCCGGGGTTGCACCCCCCCGCAGCCTTGGGGCCCTCCAACTCCCCGGGGCAACACAAATTAAAAGTAAGTGTGGGGGGGCTCCTGCCCTCCACATACTACCCCTGGGACCACCACCTCCCCGGGGCATACACAAATTAGAATACGGGGGTCCGTTGTTGGGTGCAGCCCCCCTCCTGGAGCCCTCCATGGCCCTGGGGACTGCCACTCCCCAGGGCTGGCTCCTGCAATGTCCCGGGGTGCCACCCCCGGGCCATTGCCATTTGCTATGGCCGGGCGGGAGCACAACTCCCACTCTGTCATAGCAAACACTGCTTTGCTTCTTGGAAGCGAGAGCAGGAAACCTGCTCTCGCTTCCAAGAAGCAAAGCAGATTGCTTTGGACAAGGGGAGCTGTTTGTCAGCAGCTCCCCTTGTCCAAAAGCAATGCTGGCTCCCGCAGGAGGTGGGGAGCCGGCAAGGACCGCGGGGCATTGGGGCTCCCCCTGCGATCCCCAACGTAAGTCTCAGTGCGGCCCTCCGTGTAACGTCACGTTGGATTCGCGAATTCACCTCAAATAAATTATTTAGTAGTATATAATTAAGAAGGTAGTGTTGTATTTGTGAAGTTGTTTTAATGAGGTACTGTGATTGAAGTTAATTGCAAGATTACAATTGATAGAGTTGTTAAAAATATATAAATTTAAAAATTAATAGTTAAACTTGAAAAGTGTGTTGTGTTGTAGTACATTGAATTCATGCTTTTGCAAATTCGCGACAGATTTGCGAATCCTCAAAAATGTAAAAAAAAGTATGTATGTTTTAAATAAGAATAAGATTCAATATTGTTGTATAGGGTGGCTCTAAAAAGAGCCCTTGTTTTATTTATGAGTTTGTTGTAGCTAAATGTAAGTGTGGATGCACAGCTTTAGGTTGTTGAGAAAGACTCTGTTCCCATGATCTGTGAAGTGTACTCCATCACTTCTGTAGATGTCATCCATATCAAAACGTAGATTGTTGTTATACATGGAGCCCATCCTATAGTCTCTGAGGTAAGCAGAAACAGCTTTATTGACATTCTTCCTAGCTTTTTCAGTCTGTGGACAGAATTGATTTGACCACTTCCATTTCTGTCTTTGGCATATATTAGAGTATACAAAGACAGTTTGGGGGAAAAGCAACATCAATTGTGCAAAGGTATCCTTCATGAGCATTTCCAGTCCTACCCCAGTCAATGTGCCTAGGTCATTGCCACCACAGTGCACAATCATGAGGTCAGGGGGTTGGAGATGCAAAAAGGTTTTAACCAAAGGCATCAATTGGTGCCACTTTAATCCTATCTGTGCAATACATTTAATATCCACATTTTGCAAAGCTAGGCCTTTGTCAATACCTCTGTGTTCAGCATACCTTTTGCACCAGAAAATATATCTGTGCCCAACAATCCATACTGTAAGCATCTTGAAGGGATGTCTGGAAGCAATGAAAAGATGTCTGTAGCCGAGGTAGTCAGTTGGTAGAATGAGAGGTATGTAAAATGGTGGACAAGATGCTGTTTTTTAAAAAGTAGAGAATTGATTGGCTGTTTAAGAACATTGTACATTTAAAAATAGGGTGCATGTTACTTTCTTTAAAAAGCATGTTTCTTATTGGTTAATAGAAAATGTTTGAAAGGTACAGCAGATAGGATAAGGTCATATTTTGCAAACCTCAACCACAGCTGCTGTTTGCATTTGTTACCTTGTGTGCTGAACTTGAAAATATGGTGAACTTGTGACCTGTCAGTTCAGTTTAATGTTCAATGAACTGTTGCTATGGGAACTGGCATTAGGCAGAATGGGGGAAGGGTTGAATGTTATCTGTGGTTTTAAAATATGGAATTGTAATTTATATATAAGTGATATGTTATTAAGGTAAGATTTCCCAAGTCAGTACTATCTTTAGAAGTGGTGTGTTCTTAAAAAATAGTGGTATTTTTATTTGTAATATATTTTTGAACTCCCGTATGGATTTGCGGCTCCATCGCGTTGGTGCAATGTGGAGTCGCGACTCCAAAAAATTCCAGAACAGTTTGGGCACTTTTAGAAGTCAGTTGGTAAGGGTTAATATGTCTAACCAATAGAAATGTGTTTTACAATTTGAAATAATGTAGAACGCAATGTGATTTGATACTTACATGTATTTGTGTAGAGAAAGAGAGGGAAAGTTTGCCATTACTGGTTTTATCTTGCTGAGAGTGGTGCATTACATTGATTGTGTGCATAAGAACATTTTTTATAAGTTTGTGATATTTCATATTCTACAAATCAATTTGGAAGGTGAGTTATAAATTTGTGGTGTGTATTATGTAATAGCTTTATTTTTAAATGGATATGTACATTTGTTGTATACTGCATAATTGTATGTGTTGCTTTCAAATTGGAACTGCAGTCTGTCAAGTTTTAAGGTGTGCATGGACTTGTGTCTGAAGTATATTTTTATTTGTATATGTATTTTCATATGTCTTATATAATTGAAGGTGCATGGTGTATAACAAAGAGGTGTTGTTGCTTTTTATGTGGTAGGCTCAAGACTGTGAGCAGTAGTAGAATGGTGAAGATGTAGCATAAAAGTGTGGTTTAAAAGATGTTGACATAAGGTATTAGTGATTAGGCTTCTTTTAAGTCTCTAGAGAGGTAGAGTTGAAATATGCCACATCATTTTTGGTGTTTGTTTGAAATTGTAAGTTTGTTTTCTAAATTTTTGAGGTGTGGATAGTGTTGTGGCACAGACATATGCATGTATGCTTTTAGGAATATGGTGAGACTTTTAGCAGAGATATGTGAAGGGTTCCTGCTTTGTATTTGGCTAGGTGTAACATTATAAGTAGTTACAGAATGGTGAAGCTGCAGCTCAAATCTGTTGTTTAAAACATGTTGGCAGAGGAATAAGTGATTAGGGTATTTTCTATTAGTCTGGGGAAAGGTACACTTGAAATACACTGCAGGGATGTAGGTGTGTTTTTCAAATGTAAAGTTCAGTCTATTTGTTTATTTCTTTTATATATGATGATAATTTCAAAAGGTAGACATATATGCATGTATGGTTTCAGGAATATGGTGAGATTTATAACAGACTCATGTGGAGGTTTGATGGTTTATTTTCGGTACGCCCAACACCCTGAGTAGTTACAGAACTGTGAAGCTGCAGTACAAAAGTTTACACCATGTCATAGACCACAATTTTGTGCTGTAATTTCAGTAATCCACCTCTACTCAGGATGTTGTGCTGCTCCAATCACTCAGGCACTACCACAGTACTACTGCAATCACTCAGGCATGACCTTTACACTCCTCCAATCACTGAGGCACTACCACAATACTACTCTTATCACCTAGGCAGTAGCGATGCATTTATAAAATCACTGAGGCACTTTCTATGTACTCCTGTAGTCCCCCAGATATTACCCCTGAATGCATGCAATCACCCAGGCATTACCTATGTACTCCTCTAATCCCCCAGACATTACCTTTGCACTCATGCAATCACCAATGCATTAGCTATACACTGGTTCAATAACCCAGGCACTACCCTTGCAGTCCTCCAATCACCCTGTCAGGATCTATGCACTCCTCCAATCACTTACCCAGTACCTATGCACTTATAAAATCACTCAAGCACTATCTATGCACTTATGCAATCACCCAGGCACTACCCTAGTACTCCTCCAATCACCCAGGCAGGACCTTTGTTCTCATGCAATCACCCAGGCGCTACCTCTGCACACCTTCAATCACCCAACCACTACCCCTGCTGTCCTTCAATCATGCAGCCACTACCCATGTACTTATATAATCATCCAGGCACTACCTTTGCACTCTTCCAATCATGCTGGCACTATCCTTGTAATTATGTAACTACTAAGCCAGTGCCCATGTAGTTGTAAAATCACCCAGGCACTACCTTTACAATCCTCCAACCACACAGACACTACCACAGTACTACTCCAATCACCCAGGCAGTACCCATGCAGTTATAAAATCACCCAGGCACTTCCTATGTACTTCTGTAATCCCCAGAAATTACCTCTGCACTCATGCAATCACTAATGCTTTAGCTATACACTGATTCAATCACCCAGGCACTATCCTTGCATTCCTCTAATCACCCTATCAGGATCTATGCACTCCTCCAATTACTTAGGCAGTACCCATGCACTTATAAAATCACCCAGGCAGTTCCTATGTACTCATGTAATCCCCCAGATAGTACCCCTCAACTCATGCAATCAGCCAGACATAACCTATGTAGTCCTCTAATCACACAGACATTACGTCTGCACTCATGCAATCACCAATGCATTAGCTATACACTAGTTCAATCACCCAGGCACTAACCTTGCACTTCTCCAATAACTGTGTCAGGATCTATGCACTCCTCCAATCACTTACCCAGTACCCATGCACTTATAAAATCACTCAGGCACTACTTATGCACTTATGCAATCACCTAGGCACTACCCCTGCACTCCTTCAATCACCCAGCCACTACCCGTGCAGTCCTTCGATCACCCAGCCACTACCCATACACTTATATAATCATCCAGGCAGTACCTTTGCACTCTTCCAATCATGCTGGCACTATCTTTGTAATTATGTAACCACTCAGCCAGTGCACATGCAGATATAAAATCACCCAGGCACTTCCTATGTACTTCTGTAATCCCCAAGACATTACCCCTGCATTCATGCAATCACTAATGCTTTAGCTATACACTGATTGAATCACACATGTACTATCCTTGCACTCCTCCAATCACCCTGTCAGGATCTATACACTTCACCAATCACTTAGGCAGTACCCATGCACTTATAAAATCACCCAGACAGTTCCTATGTGCTCCCGTAATCCTCCAGATATTACCCCTCAACTCATGCAATCACCCAGACATAACCTATGTAGTTCTCTAATCACTCAGACATTACCTTTGAACTCATGCAATCACCAATGCATTAGCTATACACTAGTTCAATCACCCAGGCACTACCCTTGCATTCCTCCAATCACTGTATTAGGATCTATGCACTCCTCCAATCACTTTGTCAGTACTCATGCAGTTATAAAATCACCCAGGCCCTACCTTTACACTCCTCCAATCACTGAGGCACTACCACAATACTACTGTAATCACCTAGGCAGTAGTGATGCACTTATAAAATCACTGAGGCACTTTCTATGTACTCCTGTAGTTCCCCAGATATAATTACCCCTGAACTCATGCAATCATCCAGGCACTTCCTATGTACTTTTGTAATCCCCCAGACATTACCATTACATTCATGCAATCACTAATGCTTTAGCTATACACTGATTCAATCACTCAGGCACTATCCTTGCACTCCTTCAAACACCCTGTCAAGATCTATACACTCCTTCAATCACTGAGGCACTACCACAATACTACTCTTATCACCTAGGCAGTAGCGATGTACTTATAAAATCACTGAGGCACTTTCTATGTACTCCTGTTGTCCCCCAGATATTACCAATGAACTCATGCAATCACCCAGGAATTACCTATGTCCTCCTCTAATCCCCCAGACATTACCTTTGCACTCATGCAATCACCAATGCATTAGCAATACACTGGTTCAATCACCCAGGCACTACCCTTGCAGTCCTCCAATAACCGTGTCAGGATCTATGCACTCCTCCAATCAGTTACCCAGTACCCATGCACTTATAAAATCACCCAGGTTCTACCTATGCACTTATGCAATCACCCAGGCACTACTCTAGTACTCCTCCAATCACCCAGGCAGTACCTTTGGTCTCATGCAATCACCCAAGCACTACAGACTGCACTTTAGATTTGATTTGGGTAGCAGAAAAGAAATCCTTTAGTTGTGCTCTGATTCTGTTGTATAGGTTGTGATGTCTTCTAATTGTAGGAATTGTGCAGTGTCTGACATAGCTTTGCAATGCAATTAAAAATATTTCTTTATTTATACATGAGAATATTTGTATATCATTGTTTTAATTATATTAAATTATTTAACGAAAGTATTTAAACTTTTCTTGGTTTTCATATATTCACCATTATTAGTAATAAAGATTGAGTATGGGAAGAAAAGATCAAAAGAATGATAAGTGGGAGCAATTTGGTGCTTATTTGTTGATGGAAGGTCGTTTTGAGTTGGGTAGTGATCAACATATTTGTAAATATTTTTACACCAAGTTAGAAGAGAACAAAATGCCAGCTAGAGCTGTACATAATAACCTAGAGTTGGTAGCTATTCCTCCGGAACTAGTAGATTTAAATATGTATGAGTCCATTCTTATTCAATCTGTGCACCCATTTCAGGCTATAGTTCGTATGGAGCCTAAAACAGGTAAGCTGCCTCTAACAGATTTACAAAGAGGTTTAAAAGGAAGAGTTGTGTATTTACCATTAGATTTTAAGAAAAATATTGAAACTGTTGGTGTAGAGAGAGAGGAAAGTGAACCTGTAGTTATTCTACTTAATGGTGTACCAACAAAGAGTCGGAAAATATGGCAAGAGTTAGTAGATGTCACCAAACTTCAAAAGGCTACATTATATCTTATACAAAACAATATTTATTATAAAAATGTATATGTGGAAGAACAAGAAATATCTTTAGAAGATGATAGAGAAATTTCAACTGGCCAAATCGAAAAAGTGGACAACTCCAGGAGTAAAGAAATTTATGAACATTACAGTATACATCCTCTACATTCAAAGGAAGTGATTGGAAACACTATTGAATTATTCCAAATGAAGAAAGCGAAGGGAACTCCCATGAGTGTTTGGGAAAAAAGTTTAGAAGCTCGTTGTTTTCCACAGCTCTTCCCCACTGGAAAAGGTGAACGATATGATGAACGACCAGTACAGATTCCAGCTTCAGAATATCGTATGAGAAGATTGTACTCAAAAGATCCAAGATTTCGACAGTGTGTTCCATATTTATTTCATCTTCTGTTTGAAAGTGGCTTGTCTGGACTTTCATATGCAGTGAACCACATATTAAAAACAGGAGTTCATCTTACACATGTTTCTGCAAAGGAATTTTTGGACAAAGTTCAACAAAGAGACAATCATTTAGAATCTCAGTTAATTAATTTGATGGCGTGTCAACGTGGTACTAATGAGTATTGGTATCAACGTCACAGAGAACTTAAATGTATGTTAAGAAACTTAGGAACCCCTACATGGTTTGTTACGCTTAGCTGTGCTGAATACGCATGGGACGATTTACTTGAATTTCTACGAGAAGCAAATTGAATGTAAAAAACATTGAATTGAAGACAGCTGGAGAACTGTGTTCCTTGGATCCTGTATATGTTTGCAGATATTTTAATCATAGGTTTCAAGCTATGATTTATTTTATCTGCAATAAAAATCATCCACCTCTTGGAGAAGTTATTGATTTCTTTTGGAGAAAGGAGTCCCAAGCCAGAGGTGCACCTCATATACAGATGCTGTTATGGATAAAGAATGCACCAAAATTTGGAACTGATACTGATGAAAGTGTTTTGTCTCTCACTGAAGAGTATGTTACCTGTGCCACTCCAAAAGAAGGAGGAGTAAACAACTTGAGACAACAAGTTTTATGGTTTCAAAGTCATTGATGTGGAAAATATTATCGACGGAAATACAAGTCAAAGGGAAAATTTTAAACAAAATGTCATTTTTGATTCTCACGTCCAGTAATTTCAAAAGGAAGAGTCAACAGTTTCATGTCAGCAGTAAGGCATACTATAACTCGAAAATCTCCGAAGAATACTTACAACATAAAAAGAACTGAAGAATCAAAGGGGCATATTCTCAAGCCTCCATCGCCACCACAACATCGTCACTTTCAGTGACGTTGTTGTGGCAATAGGGGCTTAGCCCTATTCACAAGGCAGCGTTAAGCCACGTTAAGTGGCTTAATGCGGCTTAACGCTGCCTTGTGAATAGGGCCCCTTCACGCTGCTTTAAGCGTGAAAGGGGCGTGCAGTGGGTGTTGCGGTGGGCGTTCCACCGCAACACCCATTGAGTTTGACGCTACCTCCTATTTGCAAGTGCAGCGTAAATGGGAGGTAGTGCCAAACTTAAGACCAGGAAAAATATGGTCTTAAGGTGGCGAAATGAGGAGAAATGCTTTATTTCTCCTCGTTTTTGCTTTTTCCATGTGTGCTGCCTTGTACAGCACACATGGAAAAATCAAAATGCCATGGTTTGTTTATGTACAGGAAGGTGTCCCTTCCTGTACATAAACAAACCTTTTTAAAATGCCGTTTTGTAACTTACATGTGTGCTGCATGAAGCAGCACACATGTAAGTTACAAACTGGCATTTTAGGTTTTTATGTGGAGGAAGGGACACCTTCCTACACATAAACAAACCTCCCTGCTTGCAGACACCCTTGCACTCTGGTGCAAGGGTGCCTGTGTTGGCGCTAAGTTGTGAAACTTAGCGCCATCGCAGGGGGAAACGCAAGGCTGCACCACATCCTTGAGAATAGGGTGCAGCCTCGCGCTTCCGAAGTGGCGGAGAGAGGCGTTAAGCCAAGAAGGCTAACGCCTCTCTCCGCCACTTCATTGAGAATATGGCCCAAAGTATATTAATGACTAAAATCCAGTGATTTTGACAATGTGGAATGCAAATATGGATATCCAGTATGTTGCAGATAATTCGATTGCTGTTGCTTGCTATGTTACGTCATATATAACCAAATCTGAAAAGACTGAGTTGAAAGACATGTGGGAAGAAATTTCACAAGAGAAGACTCTTAGTAACAAATTGTACAGCTTTAGTTTGAAGATGCTGTCCCATCGAGAGATTGGATCCTATGAATGTTCTGATCGGTTGATCTCTGCAAGTTTATATTCAAAGTCAAGAGGAATCATTTGGGTAAGTCTAGGCCTTGCTGCGACATGAAATCGAGTATTGAAATCTGTACAAGAAATTGATTACTTAGCATTGAATGAACCAGAAAGTACAGATATTGTTAAAACGAATATGTTGGATACGTGCTATCCTAAAAGAAGTCCACATCTGGAAAACATATGTCTCTATGAAGTACTGCAACATTACAGTTTTAAGAGAAATGTTACAGAAAATATAAATGAAGAAAAATATGCAGTAATTGGATGTGAAGGATGGTTGGTAAAACATGCCAAAGGAAATCTTATTAACCACAAAAAACTCAATTGTGAAACTCCAGATAAAAGGGAATTTTTCTATTTAGCACTTCTGCAACTTTTCAAGCCTTGGCGTAGTGAAATTGAATTACTTGGAGATTTTGACTGCTATGAAGATTCTTTTAATGCATGTAAAGATAGCATTCAATGCACAATTTTTCCAAATTATCTACAAATGTTAAATGAAGAGATTGAACAAGAAACTACTATTGCAGCTGAAATAGCTAGAGACAGTTCTCAAGATAGTCAAAGTTCTGCTCCACTAAGTCAAGATCCATTAGGACAACCAATTCTTGAAAATGAAGCAGCAATAGCCATGAATGAAGTAGAAACGGCAATGCAACAAGCACAACAGGATATTATTGAGTTGGGAAACTTGGAAGAACAACTAAATATTGAACAAAAAGAAATATATCAGCAAGTGACACAACAGATACAGCATGGTTTACTGCATGAAAAAAAAGAATGCAACTGCACATCATTTAAACCTATTCGAATGTATATCAGTGGTGAAGCTGGAACAGGAAAAGGTTTCTTAATTAAAGTTTTGACCAGTTATCTACACAAAACCACTGAATCACATTTATCTTGTGTTGTAACCGCTCCAACTGGGTTAGCAGAACACAACATTAAAGGGATTACATTACATCGATTACTCATGCTACCAGTTGAACATGAAAATAAGTTGGAATATCACAAGCTATCTGGAGAAGCTTATTATGAAGTCTCAAGAGTACTGAAGAAAATAAAACTTCTAATCTTTGATGAGGTGAGCATGGTCTCAAACTTAATGCTTGCCTTTGTACATTTAAGAATGCAACAGATTTTAAAAACAGATTATGATGTTTTATTTGGAGGAAAACATGTAATTGCATTCAGCGATCTACTACAACTTACTCCTGTGAAAGGACAACCAGTTTTTAAAACACTTGTCCATGAAGACACTAGGAAATCTTTTGGAAGTATTGGAAATGTTAACATTTGGTCTCATTTTGAATATAAAGAACTTATTAAGAATATGCGACAAGCAAGTGATGAACATTATGGAAACATTCTTCAAAATATAAGAATTGGTGTTTAGACAAAAAATGATAAATAAGCTTTACAAAGTCGGCTACTAACGAATTTGTTTCCAAATGAAAACATTGCACCTGAAATAATGTACAAAAAAATTGGAGAAAAGAAGTCTATAGTTTGCCTAGTGCCAACACTGCAAGAGTGTTCTACATTCAATCAAGAACTTTTGAAACTGGAAAAACAACCAATAGTTAAGATGGAAGCCATTGATAAAATGGAACACAAAGGAGTTACTATTCTTCTCTCAGAGAATTTACAGTCAAAATTGGATTCTTTGGAAAAGTCGGTGTCTAAGACTGCAGGTTTAGAAAAGACTTTGGGGCATATTCTCAAGGACTTATCACCGATTTATCAGCACATTAGCGCCGCAAAAGTGGCAATAGACTTTTCGCCCTATTCACAAACTGGTGCAAACTGCCCATATCGCCAGTTTACCAGTGATAGCTGCCGCAAAAAACATCACCACGGATGAGATAGACAACTAACGCTAATGATATGCAGAGTATGCGTTCCCGTGCAAAAACTCACGAAAACTGCACTTTGCGATATTCACAACGACCAGCCAGATCTGCGATGCGATCCAAAAACAGGCGATAAGGTGCGTTAGCAGCAGGGATTTAACACCTGCCTTCTACTGGTGTTAAGCAGGACGACAAACTGCAGTATAAAAGGGAGCCCAGCCCAGAGCCACATCTGAAGACCAACAGATGCCATGGAGCTACTGATCATGCAGCTCGGAGACCCAAGAGGCCCACAACACCCACCGCCACCCCTCCCCAGGCCCCCCACCCCCGCAGGACCACCCCCCCCACCCCGGACTACCACAGAGGCAGCTCAGAATGAGACAGTGGTCCTTCCGAAAATGCACCAGCCTCAGAGATTTAACACCAGAGGAAGTCATTGCCCACTACAGGCTCAAAAGGACGACCATCCTCCGCATCCTGACCCACATTGCCCACAGGCTGACGGTACCAACACAGCGGAGAACTAACATCCTACCGCAGACAAAGCTGCTGGCTGTGCTGCACCTGTTGGCCTCTGGTACCTTCCAACCAACAACCGCCAGAGTCGGAGGAGTCTCACAGCCAGCCCTATCAAAGTTCCTCACACCTGTCTTGGATGCCATCATCAGCTTGATACCCCAGTACCTTCACTTCCCCCACACTGCGCAGGAACAGCTGGAGACCAAGCAAGGTTTCTACACCATAGCTGACTTCCCGCACGTGTTGGGGGCAATTGACTGCACACATGTCCTATTTGTGCCCCCTGCCGACACTGCACACAATTACCGCAACAGGAAGCACACTCATTCCATCAATGTGCAGGCAATAGTGGACCACCGGGGACTCTTCACCAACATCGTCGCCAACTACCCAGGCCGTGTGCATGATTCCTACATCTTCCGACAGTCCATCATCAACCAGCATTTCCAGGATGGCACCTACGGAAATGCACTGCTCGTCGGTAAGTACCAACGGAACACACCACACACCTCAACTCCACAATCAGACAACTCACAACTGTGGGAATGCACACGTTACAACATCACATATGACATGCCAAACAACATGCCCACCTACCAGACAGTGCAACACATGGAAATGTGGTAACAGGGGCCAGACATCCAGACGAGCCATCCACGTAATGGCACCTCTGTCACACAATAGCAGGATGTGGTGAGAGGCGGGAACCAAGTATGTGCGAGGGAGGCAAGTGACCCATGAATCAGAATGTACTCAATGCCAAGTGTGGCGGGGATGTGCTGGACAGACTTAAGTATGCAGAGCACAGACATGTCCATGTGGACATATACTGCTGGTGTTTGTAGTGTCGTAGACAGTGGGCGCAACCATGTTACCTCAGGCAGTGGGGTAGACCCTGGACATGTAGCTATGTCCCCCCCCCCCCTGTAAGCGTAAGCGGAGAGGGCTGGGCCAGCACAGGAGGGGGAATCAATAACCCGGGGCTCAGGGCGTGGTTCACTCCCGGGATGGCCACCAAGGCAACTACTGCATGTGTCTCTGTTTCCGCCATATCCTGACCATAGGCCTACACACACGTGGCCGACCACCTTCAACGGCCAATATCACAGTGTTGTTGTCAGGCTTGTAGACATGCGCAGACAGTCATGACAATGGTGTGTCCTAGGAGTGCAAGTGATGCAACCGCACAGCGCACACAAGTAAATAGGCTCGGGGGGAGTGAGGAGCAGCTGTGAGGCAACGTACTACACATGGATGCCGCTCATTTGCCACATGCAAGACATGTCAGACATGTATCCCAAAGTCCCACACATCAAATACCAATATACTAATAAGACTGCCAACACAGAATGCCGAACCACCGATTGACACATCTCTCTCCCCTGTCACAGGTGATCAAGGATATGCACTCTGCCGTGGATGATGACACCCCTCCGAGCCCCGAACACCCAGGCCCAGAGGCAGTACAATGCGGCCCACATACACACCAGGGGCATTGTGGAGCACTCATTTGGCGCGTTGAAGTCATGTTTCAGGTGCCTGGACATCACAGGTGGAAGTCTCCTGTACAGGCCGCAAATAGTGTGCAAGATGATCATTGCATGTTTTGTGTTGCACAACATATGTGTACGCACCAATGCCCCATGGATCCAAGTACCTGAAGCACCGGACGATGATGATGAAGATGAGGCATGTGGACCACACCCCAGTGCAGCAGCAGCTGGAAAAGCCCGAAGGGACACTACCATTCACAATTTCTTCATATAGGCACGTCACATGGGGACTGTCCTTTGCAGTCATGGGACAGGTCAGAGTGACCACAGGCACAGCATGTGCAAATAAATTCATTCCTAGACACATTCCCTGTGTGCATGTCACTCCTCTGCATTGGCACATCGCTCGGACAAGTGTATGTGCAACATTTAGTGCTGACAATTTCACCAATGGCAATTGGATGGTGGGGGTGTCACCTCCGTTATCGGGATCCTGTTTTCCTGCGGACTGAACCGCGTCTTCCTCTTCTTCTACTCCTTGCCCTTCCCTGGCCCCGAGGTCCCAGGCTGGTCCTCCATGGGGCTTGTGGGGTTTGGGTTGTCCTCTGTACTTGCTCCAGCTCCCTCCATTGTGCTTCGCAGTTGTTATGTCTTTTTATTTCTTTCTGGTTTTTTGCTGCTCTTATGGTGATTTTACCCGCCTGACGTGGGAATTGCAAGCCTGCCGATGCTTATCGCCGATTTTTCTATCGCGGTTGGGCACACCGTGAATTTTTTCATGTTCGGGTTGAGATTTTTATCGCCGTCCCTGTAGTGTTATTCCGGACATTTGCCACGTTATCGGGGTACTATCGCATGTTACCGCCGTGTTGTGAATGCCACGTTAACACAGGGTTATTTTCCAGCGATAGACGGCGATATGATGACTTGCGTTAACCTATTTTGGCGATGATTATCGCACGTTCTTGAGAATATCCCCCCTAGGGGCATATTCTCAAGGACTCATTGCCAGTTTATCGGCACTTTAGCACCGCAAAAGTGGCGATAGATTTATCGCCCTATTCTCAAGCTGGTGCAAACTGCCGATATTGCCAGTTTTCCAGCGATAGCTGCCGCAAAAAACATTGCCACGGATGAGTGCGACAACTAACGCTAATGATATGCAGAGTAGGCGTTCCCGTGCAAAAACACACGAAAACACCACTTCGCGAGATTCACAACGACCAGTCAGATCTGCGATGCAAACCAAGAACAGGCGATAAGGTGCGTTAGCAGCAGGGATTTAACACCTGCCTTTTACTGGTGTTAAGCAGGACGAAAAACTGCAGTAGAAAGGGAGCCCAGAGCCACATCTGAAGACCAACAGATGCCATGGAGACACTGATCATGCAGCTCGGAGACCCAAGAAGGCCACAACACCCACCGCCACCACCCCAGGCACCCCCCCTGGACCCTCCCCCCAAGGTCATGAAGTCCAGTAGTCAACGGTAGTGAAAAAACAGAACTTTATTACAAATACATAAATCAACAAGACAAAAAGCTCAGCCAACGCATTCCATTCCCAACGGGGAACTCCAACAAGGGAACGTGTCTTCAGAAACCTGTGGGAAAAATGGTGACAATGGTCAAACTTCCGTATAGTCACATGCCTAATCTGGTACAGTGTACTGCACTTGGACAAACCGGAATGCTCACGGGCATGATAAACCATGCATGAGAAGACTGTAACAGAACTACGTGTGGCCGTAACCGTCGTAGGAATGAAGAGGAAGGTAACGACCACACAAACTGCTGCTATGGTCACATCATGCAGGACTCATCACACCTGAAAGCATCACGGTGTGTGTCAGCTTGATACCCCTGCCCCTCACACCCCCCACACTGCGCAGGAACATCTTGAGACCACGCAAGGGAACTACCCCATAGCTGGTGTCACGCACGTGTTGGGGGCAATTCACAGCACACGTGTATGACTTGTGCCCCCTGCAGACACTGCACACAATCACCGCAACAGCAACCACACGCATGCCATCACTGTGCTTACAAAAGTGGACCACTGTGGCCTGTCCACCAATGTCGTCGCAAATACCCCAGGCAGTGTGCATGATCCCCACATGTCTCCAAGTCCGCCACCAACCAGCGCTTTGAGGATGGCCTCCATGGAAATGCACTGCCCATCGGCAAGTACCAACTGAACACACCACACACCTCAACTCCACAATCCCCCAACACACTACTGTGGGAATGCACATGTCACCAATCCACCACCAAAGTGACTACTGCGTGTGTCTCAGTCTCCACCACAACCTGCCCATATGCCTACACACACGTGGCCGACCACCTTCAACGGGCACATTCACACTGGAAACGAGGTGGCTACGTCACAAACCAACCAGTGCACATCACGAACATCGCATGCAGGGCCGTGTCAGCAAGGGCGGCGCCCCCCACCCACCCACGAGTCCACCGCCATGACCGGTGGTGCCTGCGCGATCCTGTGCGCCTGATGCACCCTAGCCCAGGTTCCCAGACCAGTCCTCCGCCCATCGATGACTGGCCGCCCCTCCACACCCAGGCCTCAATGCTCACCTGCCGCCACTGGCGTGTCTCCAAGAGGGCCCACCACATGCCGGTGCATCCTCCTCAGCCAATCGCCTGATTCCGTGCCACAGGCCCCCAGCACACCCTGCGGCACCGCACCGCGGAATCATGTGTGTGCTGACTGCTGCCTGCGCATACACTGCGGTCCAGCAGGACACACTGTTTAATTTGAGTCTTGATTCACTGGACGCCGTATCGAGGCCAATGCATCATCGCAGGCTGCACACCCGCTCAGCTCTTCAGGTGCCACTAACCCTGTGCAACGCAAGTCATCGTCACGTGGTGGTGGCCCCTGCCAGCAGCAGTGCAGTGGGTGCCACTGACCCTGTGCAACGCAACGCAACTCATCGTCACGTGGCAGTAGGCCCCTGCCAGCCACAGTGCAGTGGGTGCCACTGACCCTGTGCAATGCAAGTCATCATCACGTGGCGGTAGGCCCTTGCAGGCCACAGTGCAGCGGGTGCCACCAACTCAGTGCACCGCAAGTCATCGACCCATGGCGGTAGGCCTGTGTGGGCCGCAGTGCAGCAGGTGCCACCAACTCAGTGCGCCACAAGTCATGGACGCTTCATGATTGGGTCGCGTGGTGCGGATGCCATCATGTCGTCTCCGGCAGTGGGGAATGTGACGTGCTAGGCCCCTTTATTTGGCAGGGTCACATGTCCTGTGATGCCTGTGCTGGATGGGTGTGGTCTGGGTGTGAACCAGCCCTCAGGGAGTGGCTGTGGCATGCTGACAACTAGACCAGTGATCATCAGATCACTACAGGGAAGACCTGGGACATGTAGCTTTGTCGTCCCCCCATCTGAGCGTAAGCGGAGTGGACTGGCCTGGCGTATTTCAGGCCAGCGTAGGGGTGGGAACAATGAGCTCGGGGCACTGGGCATGCTTCAGTTCTGGGCTGGACATGGAAGTAACTGATGCTTGTGTCTCTGTTGTAGTGTCTACGCCACCCGGAACGCAATCAGCAATATTGCACCCTGTGACTCAAGTCCCACGACATGAGCAACATGGACGTAAGGGGGAATCACTGACCCTACATTCATCCATACTCTCATACTTGAATGATCAAAGGCATGACACATCTATGAGATTCTGAATGTTTAATTCACATCCAGTGGAGTGTTGCAGCTGGAGCAGTACAGGGCCATGCAAACCCCACTTCACATTATTGGCCCGTGGAGGGCCAGCCAGAGTCCTTCAGGGAAAGAGAAGTAAATCGGAAGAGGAAGAGTTCAGTCCGCAGTTTGATCTCTGTGTCATTGGCAACCAAACAGAAAATGGCAGTCCATGTCGAGGTCCAAGGTGAGTGTCGCAGAGTGTATCAGGGGACAGTGGAAGGTGATGATGCAAAGGGCAGAACCAAGCAGAAACAGGCCATATGGCGGAGATGAATGCTACTGCCTCCTCCTTACCAGTAAGGTTGATTCACCCGCATCTTAGTCCTCTGATGTCACATGTGCCTCACACATGGGTGGTGGTGGATTGCCTGCCACACTGTGAGGCACTGACACATCAGGGGGCGGAGATGTGGATGTAGAAGCAGCAGTAGCATTCATCTGCCCAAGACCTTGGGGCAGCAATGCCATGACGATGTGCTGCAGGGCATGGAAGGTCCCAGCCACATCTCGCTGGTGTGCAGCCATGGCAGCCATTCTTTCCACCATCATCCGCTCCATGTTCTCCATGAGCCTCTGCATCTGTCCCAACTCCCGGCTGACATCGCTGGAGCCACTCTGACTGGACAGTTGTGCTTGTCTCAGTATCATGACTCCAGCAATGTCAGCCATGGATCGTTGGAGGAAGAGAAAAACAAGGGAACCCTACTCACAACGGAACCAGGGCGACTGAATATACCAAGAGAACAATGGTTCCTGTGGAATAGTAAGTATCTATTTGCAACTATACTAATGCGCAATCGCGATATAAGGGTTATAATGATGTCACAGATAGAGGGACCAAGAACACAAATGGATTTTTGCAACACATGAATATGTATTATTCACAACATATAGAAACTTTATACAAAAGAATTATATACATTTGTGCAAGGTGTCCCAAGTGTAGTATGAACCTAACAGTTGAGTGAACAAGTGTGACGATATTTACAAGGTTTCACATTTTTTTCTTATCGAAAGTGACCACATCTAAAAAAATTATTTCACTTTGTACAGCAACTATATTTAATAGTAAGTGCTGGGTGACTGGTTCACTTTCATCAATGGTGTCGACAACGTTTCGACCCTTAAGGAATGTAGGGTCTCATCAGGACCTATGATATCAGGGACATCTGGGAAAAGAGCAAAAGGTGGTGTAAGCTAAATGTAAGGACCCGCTATCAGCCCAATATGATGTAAAGTTAGTCTGAGACAAGGGATACCTGAGTTGTAGGTCGCGCAGCTCTGGTGAAAAGTGCCAACCGTGGGTGAAATAAGAAGAAAAATACTCACAGGGAGACCCAGCCGGGTTCTGGTGGAGTATAAGGTAAAGAAAGACAGTGTAAGAATGATAGGCAGGGGGGCTCCGTAATCAGTGTTACTTAAAAGGCAAGGGGACGACACTTACCCCTGTTGAGTGTGAGAGCCAGCGATCACGATGTGGAGTGGAGGAAGGTCAGGATGATTGATGGAACTATAAGGGAAGGGAGGAAACTATGGAAAGTGTGCTGACAATGAAACTAACAACTGTAAAAAAGGGGTCAAGGAAAATCTTACCCGTGCGGGGTCACTAGATAGTGACAGATAGTAGTGGCGGGCCTGAATCTGGTGGGGTAACCGCTTAGATAAAGGAAGGAATCCTGCAATAAAGGAATCCAAACATAAGCGACCGTGAAGGACCCTTCTGTCAGTGGTGTTGGGCGTGCTAAGGGGCCAGTCTCTTACCTCTATTGGAAGTTCCAAGAAGCACAAGGGATGCGTGCTAGCAGCAGCCTGCAAGCATCGGTCTGCTGACGGTCGGTAACGTGGGGCCGACGTGCACGCGGTTATAAATAGGGAAGTCAGGAGCGATACCGGAGCAGTGCGCAGGCATCAGGGGGATTGCCGCGACACAGAGTGATCCGGTGATCGGTGATATACAGTAAAAAGAGAAAACAGATCCGGCCGTGTGTAGGCCGAATAGAGGGAAAGCACAATAGATCTAATTAAAGACACGGTTGGCACAAAGTAAAATATGCGCGTTGAATGGTGAGCAATAACACGTGGTGATCGAAGAACGGGGTGCACATTATTTTTCAATGGATACATACATATAAAATACAAGGCAGTATCACATAAGTGGCGATTCATCCATATCGGTAACATCTTACATAAGAAGGTATTATATGGGGGCGTTTAAAGAACAATGTACAATATTGATGAAGAGAAAGCAACAGTATCTAAATACATAAACAACTGAAAAAATGCCACATAGTTAGGGAAAGTAAAATCAATTACCCTTATGGTAGGGCCATGTACCGGAACAGGACCATGTTTTAGGGACTCAGTGTTTCGACGAACAATGTTCAATATTAATGAGGAGAAAGCAACAGTATCTAATTGCATTGAAAACTGAAAAATGCCACATCGTTAGGAAGGTAGAATAAAACTGGTTTTGTGGAGAAATAAAATCAATTGCCCATATGATAGGGCCATGTACTGGGACAGGACCATGTTTTAGGGACTCAGTGTTGTGACGAACCCACGCCATTCTTCAGCGGAGTTTAGTCCGTAGTTGATAGAGTCAATTCTGTCTATCCAGTGACATTCACGTCTCTGTAAGATTTGTGTGATGTCTCCCCCTCTCTCAGGGACTCTTGCAATGTCAATCACCTGCCACCTGATCTCATCTGCTGTGTGCTGTTTTTCATTAAAATGAGAGACCAACAGGGCATTGGAAACTGATCGTCGAATACGACTCCGATGTTGCCCGATGCGGGCCTTGACAGGTTGTTGAGTTTGGCCAATATATGGTAGCCCGCACGGACACCAAATGCAGTATACAACGTTGCGTGTATTGCAGTTAGAAAAAAACTCAAGGTTATGGGTACTGTTGCCATGTTTGAAAGAGTTAGTATTCTCAGTGTAAGGGCAAGCTACACAGTTGCCACATTTATAATGGCCTTTGACATCAGGTAGACCCCATGTGGATTCGAGAGTGTTACTCTTCCTTTTAACTTCAGTGGATGATTTAACAAGGTGGTCTTTAAGGTTTTTGCCTCGCTTGTAGGCAAACATGGGGACCTCCATTTGAGGATCAATACTTCTGATTATATTCCAATGTTTAGTGATCGTTTTGCGAACCATGTTGGTATGTGATCCAAAGGTAGTAACGCAGACTATTTTGTTGATTGGTGTTTTGACTTTGGTGGTAAGAAGTTCCTCTCTAGGACAGTACCAGGCCTGTTTCATAGATTTTTTGACAAGTCTATTGGGATATCCTCTGGACACCAGCTTGGCTTTCAGAATTCCTGCCTCCCGCATGTAGTCCTCCTTATGGGTACAGTTCCTGCGGACTCGTAGGAACTGCCCAAAGGGTAACCCATCTCTGAGTGCGCGAGGGTGATGGCTTTTGTAGGACAGTAGCGTATTTTTTTCAGTCGGTTTCCTGTGCAGTGAGGTATATAATTTACCCTCTGCGTGTTGTATATTGAGGTCTAGAAATATTATACTGGATTTGTGTAATGTGGCAGTAAAAGTTAAGTGTGTCTGAATGTTGTTAAGGTATCTTACGAAATCATAGAAGTCTGTATCAGTTCCACACCAGACGAGAAAAATATCGTCTATGTATCTATGCCAACACGTAATGTTGGAGCGTTGTTGATTCATATCGCTCAGGGCATATGTGCGTTCTATGTGATCCATATAAATATTCGCTAGATTAGGTGCGAAAACTGCTCCCATGCTGGTACCGGAGCATTGTTGGTAATATTGACCCCCTAACACAAAATAGTTGGTTTGTAAAGCAGCTCGTAGTAATGAAATTATAAAGGAGGTAGGTACATGTGAAGGTCTTGGTCTGCTTTCTAATAGCTGCTCTATCACAAGGATACTTTCCTGTTGAGGGATGTTCGTGTATAGAGACGATATGTCTAGTGTGGCCAACCAATTGGTATTCAGATTATACGGTAAGCCATCCACCAGGTTGATCATATGCATGGTATCTCTAATGTAACTGTCTTGAATGGGAACAAAATCCTTAATGAAAAAATCTATATATCTACCAATAGGTTCTAAAATAGAACCGCATCCAGATAGGATGGGTCTGCCTGGAGGATTGGTAATGCTTTTGTGCACTTTAGGTAGAGTATATAGTACCGGGGTCCTAGGATTGTCTGCGTTAAGGAATTCAAATTCCTTTTGGTTAAAAAACCTTCCTCAAGGCCTTCTGTTGTGATATGCAATATCTCACTTCTAATCTCAGCTAGTGGATTGTGGTTAAGCTTTTTGTAGTGCTTCTCCTCGTTTATTTGTTTATTAATCTCTGTATCATAATCTATGCGATCTTGAATCACAATCCCACCTCCTTTGTCAGCTGGCTTGAGTATTATAGACTTGTCATTTTTCAAAGTATTGAGGGCTAGACGTTCCTGTAGTGTAATGTTGTATGGTGTAAATTGCATTGTCTAGTATGTTTGAGGGCATCTATGCTGGTAAGAATTATTTTTTCAAACGTAAGGAGCTCATGTGGCATCATGCCATTTGTAGGGTAGAAAGTCGAAGGTGGTCTTAAACCTGTCACAGATTCTTGTGTAGTATATTCTCTGTCTTTAAAGAAAAGTCTTAAGCGTATTTTTCTAAAGAACTGAAATAGTTCTGTTTTAAGAGTAAAAAAATCTGTTCTTTCAGTGATCATAAAAGAGAGACCTTTGCTCAGTAGTGATATTTCTGAGGAGGACAGGACATGTTTAGACAAATTGAAGATCGGGATAGTCTCCATATTACTAGTGGTGGGTTCTAGTATGGTTGTTGGCCCCACTGATAGTATTTGTTCCTGGTTTGTCTTTCCCCTGGATGTTGGTACCACGTTTTCCTTTTTGCTTTGCCACCTCGGTCTAAAAAAGGTTGGCCGGGGTGACTGTCAGAACGGCTGGGGCCTGCTTGTGCGTCAGAATCACTTGAGCCTCCTGAGGATTTGGAGAAGGTGATAGGTTGGTTTCTCCTGAATCTGCCCCAAGTATTCTGTCGATTCTGATTAGTGAGCATGGTGTAATAGTCCTCTCTAAGATATGGATAGGCCCTCTCCTTTGTGAAATTCTTTATATCCTTTGACACCTTATCAGCCTTTTTTAAGTTCAAAGGAATTGAACTCCTCAATGGTCTTATTGAGTTTGTCTAGTAATGTCTTAGCCTCTGTTACTCCGTCACCCCCTAGAAGTTCTTTTTCTAAGTCCTCAATCTCTTTTAACTCAGCTTTAGCGTGTTCAATTGCTGTCTCGACGCCTAACACCATCCAGTGGCGTGAGCAGGTAGTAGAAATCCCACTGAAGCTACCTTTAAATTTAGGGTCTTCACGGAATATACCAGGGACGTTCCTTACTTGTAGTCCCTGTGGTATAATCCCTGCCTTTAAGTATTCCGTCAGCATACGTGCATGTAGCTCCGTTCTAACATGCTTTTTCTTTGCCTTTTCTAGTTTCTCTAGCAGTTGTTGTCTGGGGCTGGTGCTAGTGCTTGATAAGTTAGAAAATAATGAGGGTCCACTAGTGATTTTAGCAATATATTCATCAGTGTATAATGGTGCCTCTCTCTCTGACAACATAACCCTTTTGGAGCTGATGACCCTACAGTTATATAGGGTATGGGAACAAAATCCGTATCTGTGACATCATTATAACCCTTATATCGCGATTGTGCATTAGTATAGTTGCAAATAGATACTTACAATTCCACAGGAACCATGGATCGTTGGAGAGCATGGAGCGGACTCTAAGCGGTCCCTGATGGTACTCAGACACCCATGTATGGCATCAAGCTTGGCTGCCATGAGGTCGAACCCCACCTGCACCTGATCAGCCATCTTCCCCTGGCCCTCTAATACACGGTGTTGGAAGGCCATGTGTTGTCCGTGGGTGTCCTGGGAGACAGCCGGGGTGGTAGGTGGTTCCTGCTGTGTGGTCTGTGCAGGGGGTGGGGTCTCCTCGATGCAGCTGGGCTTCCCTGCTCCTGGAGGTGAGGTGCCGTAGCTGTCCATGAACTCTTGGAGGGCGTCGGTGTCGAAGGAGTGGAGGTCCTCTTCGTCATCTTCGTAGTGTTATCGCGGACATTTGACACGTTATCGGGGTACTATAGCATGTTACCGGCGTGTTGTGAATGCCACGTTAACACAGGGTTATTTTCCCGCAATGGACCGCATCAGAACAGTGATGGAATTGAATTTTTGAAGATTAAATTTGATAAGATTGAAGAGGTAAAACAGATTGGACGTTGTGCTGTTCGTTTTTTGCTTTTAAAAGACTTGTATGTTTGTAGGAAACAGTTTCCTCTTTCTTTAGTATATGCAGTAACAATTCATAAATCTCAAGGTTTAAGTGTAGACAGTGCTTTGGTAAATATTGGAAGTACAGTGTTTAAAGAAGGCATGGCATATGTTGCATTGTCTCGAGTAAGGACATTATCTGGTTTGTATTTGATTGATTTTGATGAGAAAAAGATTAGTGCTGATGCAAATTGTGTAAGAGAGTATAATCGGTTAAGAAGACTTTATGCTCCTAACTTAGGTGAATATCCCATATATGAGAAACGTGTAGTATGTCCAAAGCGGAAATATGACAAACATTCTAGTGAGATTCAAAAAAAGAAAACAGTTCAAGATAATGATGAAGCTGCAAAGAAAATGAAAATGGACATTGTTGATGATATTGTAGGATACCAGTTAGAAAATAGTTCAGGTATCAACTGCTATGCTAATGTAATTGTGAATGTTGTCTTTTATCTAGAAGATCTTCATCATGAAATTATGGAAAATCGAGAAAAAAGATTCTGTTCTTTATTACATTATATTTTTCAAAAACAGTAACTGATAGAACTAAAATCCATACTGCTTCTGGCATTCAGCATCTTTTGGATATATGTACTGGTTCTTCGCAATTTACACTGAATATACAACAAGATGCACAAGAATTTCTTATGTTTATGCTTGCAGTATTGGAAGATGAAGGAATAGAAATTGAAAATGTGTTTGGACTAAGTTACATATGGGATCATAAATGTGAAGAGTGTTCATTTTCTTCTACCACTGAAATAGACGCTGAGCGAGTCATATACTTGACAATACCAGATTGCAAATCAGTGTCTTTTAACAAATTAGTAAAAATAGCCAATCAAGATATGAAATGCTCTCATTGTATATCAGAAATATTGTCAATGTTATATATAGAAAGATTTGGAAAATACGTTGTTTTAATGCTACAACGTTGTAGAACAAATGGAAGAAAATTAGAAACCAAAATTAAAACTTTTGTGGCAAGTCAACTATCAATTTCAGGAAGAACTTTTAAAGCTGTGGCTATTATTTCCCATGATGGACCTACTACAACATCTGGACACTATACTGTGTATTTAAAGTGCAATAAAGGATGGACACATTGCAATGAGGCCCATTTGGAATTCAAATGTAGGTTGCCTTTCGAATTACCAGATTCATATCTGATATTTTTGATGCCAAAGTTTTGAAAACACCATTCGGCCTATTGGGAAGATGTGAACACAAATTATTGAGTTTATTTTGGATATTTTCAATGCAAATGGATTTGGAAACATTATTCGGCCTATTGGGAAGATGTGAAGAATTACTGTTTGGATTATTGTTTGTGCTAGTTGTTATTGCATTTGCAAAATTGTGTTTGAAAGAAATAGTTTATATATTTGATCTTTATATTATGCACGATGTAAATGAGAGTGTATATTTCAGAAATGTACTTCAGAGAATTAAATGGTTTAATGTAGTTGAAGAATGTAATTTAGAAACTGTAGAAAGGTAAACAGATAGCAGAACTTGTAAATATTTTCAACGCAGATTTGTTTTTTTTTACAATCTCATTTATTGTATTTTTTTCCCCGCTGTTATATGATGATCTACATTGAAATCACTATGTATGGTGAAATTCATTAGAATCTGAAAACCGCAAAAAGGGAAACTGAATATGTTATGTAATTCTAAAATTATGTTGTGTTCTTAAAACTATGATATTATATGTAATAACAGTTTTTCTTCTTTTTATTACAGAAAGTAATACTAAAGCTTGAAAAGATTTTAAATTAAGTTGACAACAAAACTACTGTAAAATAGTTTCACTGAGTTTCGTATCTACTTTAATAAAGAAGGTAAGATGAAATAATGTAATAAGCATAATAATATGAAGTAATGATTACAGTCACTTTTATTGCACTCATCTATTTTTTCAAACACTACCCATGCACTGATCTATACAATTAGGAACTATTCCCACACTCCTGCCATCACCCATGCACTATCCATGCATTTCTCCAATCACCTAGCCGGTATCCATACAGTTGTAATATCACCTGGACACTACCTATGTACTCTTCCAATCACCCAGGTACTGTCTGTATACTCATGCAATCAGCTAGACATTATCCGTACACTCTTCCAATCACCCAGGTAGTACCTATACACTTCTCCAATCCCCTAAACATTATCCCTGCACTGATGCAATCACCCAGACACTACCCTTGCACTCTTTCAATCATCCAGGCAGTATCTATACAATGCTCTATTCATTCAGGCAGTACACATACACTTATAAAATCACCCAAGCTCTATTTATACAGTCCTCCAATCACCCAGGTACTACTCCTGTAGTCCTCCAATCACCCAGCCAGTACCCTTCAAGTTTTAAAATCACTCAGGCACTACCTATGCACTCCTCCAATGACCCTGACATTACCCCTGCACTCATGCAATCACACAGGCATTACCCATGCACTCCTTCAATCACTCAGGCACTACGCCTGCAGTCATGCAATCACCCAGGCACTACCTATGTACTCATGGAATAACCCAGGCACTACCCTTGCACTCATCCAGTCATCTAGGCACTATCCATGCACTCCTCCAATAACCCAGTCACTACCCATGCACTGATAAAATCACCTGGGCACTACCTATGCACTCGTCTAATCACTCAGGCACTACCCATGCACTCCTCCATTCATCCAGACATTACCCCTGCATTCATGCAATCACCCAGGCATTACCCATGCACTCCTTCAATCACTCAGGCAGTGCCCATGCAGTCATACATGCACTCAGGTACTTCTGCGGCACTCATGCAATCACCCAAGCACTAACCATGCAGTCTTCCAATCATCCAGGCACTACTCCTGCACTCATGCAATCACCCTGGTACTACTCATGCACTCCTCCAATCACCTAAGAACTACCCATGCAGTCCTACATGCACTCAGGCACTACCCATGCACTCTTCCATGCACCCAGGCATTACCCATGCACTCCTTCAATCACCCAGACATTACCCCTGGACACATGCAATCACACAGGCATTACCCATGCACTCCTTCAATCACTCAGGCACTATCCCTGCAGTCATGCAATCACCCAGGCACTACTTATGCACTCATGGAATAACACAGTACTACCCTTGCACTCCTCCAGTCATACAGCCACTATCCATGCACTCCTCCAAACACCCAGCCACTACCCATGCACTTATAAAATCACCCAGGCACTACCTATGCACTTGTCTAATCACTCAGGCACTACCCATGCACTCCTCCATTCATCCAGACATTACCCCTGCATTCATGCAATCACTCAGGCACTAGCCATGCACTCATGCAATCACTCAGGCACTACCCATGCACTCACACATGCACTCAGGCACTTCTGCAGCACTCATCCAATCACCCAACCACTACCCATGCAGTCTTCCAATCATCCAGGCACTACTCCTGCACTCATGCAATCACCCAGGTACTACTCATGCACTCCTCCAATCACCCAGGAACTACCCATGCAGTCCTACATGTACCCAGGCACTACCCATGCATTCTTGCATGAACCCAGGCATTACCCATGCACTCCTTCAATCACCCAGACATTACCCCTGCACTCATGCAATTACACAGGCATTACCCATGCACTCCTTCAATCACTCAGGTACTACCCCTGCAGTCATGCAATCACCCAGGCACTACATATTCACTCATGGAATAACCAAGACACTACCCTTGCACTCCTTCAGTCACCAAGGCACTATCCATGCACTCCTCCAATCACCCACCCACTACCCATGCACTTATAAAATCACCCAGACAGTACCTAAGCACTCGTCTAATCACTCAGGCACTACCCATGCACTCCTCCATTCACCCAGAAATTACCCCTGCATTCATGCAATCACCCAGGCACTACCCATGCACTCATGTAATCACTCAGGCACTACCCATGCAGTCATACATGCACTCAGGCACTTCTGCAGCACTCATGTAATCACCCAAGCACTACCCATGCAGGTTCCAATCATCCAGGCACTACTCCTGCACCCATGCAATCACTCTGGTATTACGCATGCACTCCTCCAATCACAGAAGAACTACCTATGCAGTCCTACATGTACCCAGGCACTACCCATGCACTCTTCCATGCACCCAGGCATTACCCATGCACTCCTTCAATCACCCAGACATTACCCCTGGACCCATGCAATCACCCAGGCATTACCCATGCACTCCTTCAATCACTCAGGCAGTGCCCATGCAGTCATACATGCGGTCACACACTTCTGCAGCACTAATGCAATCACCCAAGTACTACCCATACAGTATTCAAATCATCCAGGCACTACTGCTGCACTTATGCAATCATCCAGGTACTACTCATGCACTCCTCCAATCACCCAGGAACTACCCATGCAGTCCTACATTCACCCAGTCACTACCCATGCACTCTTCCATGCACCCAGGCATTACCCATGCACTTCTTCAAACACCCAGACATTACCCCTGCACTCATGCAATCACACAGGCATTACCTATGCACTCCTTCAATCACTCAGGCACTACTCTTGCAGTCAAGCAATCACCCAGACACTATCTATGCACTCATGGAATAACCCAGGCACTTCCCTTGCACTCCTTCAGTCATGCAGGCACTGTCCATGCAGTCATGCAATAAGCCAGGCACTACCCATGCACTCATGTAATCACTCAGGGACTACTGCTGCACTCATTCATTCCCTCAAACACTATCCATGCACTCATCCAATGACTCAGGCAATACTGCTGCACTCATTCATTCACTGAGACAGTACTAATTCACTCATACAATGACTCAGACATTACCCTTGCAGTCATTCATAGAACACATACAAGTTTGTCTATTTTTAACCAATTAGCAATTAGGCGGTTCTAAAAAGAACTATTTTTTTCTTCTTTTTTGTTTCATATTGTTTTTTTTTTTTTAACTCTTTTTTGAATTTTTTGGGTGTTTTTAAAAAAAAAAAAAAAAAAAACAACCAGATCCAACAGTGAACATGTTCAAAAAATTATGTAATTATGAACTCATTGCATAGAAAAAATAAAAAATAAAAATAACACTGGTGGTTCCTAATAGCAACCAGGATGGCATCCGTGATTGCTCACCAAAACATAGATTTTTTTTTTACATTTGTCACAATAATGCTCTACTCTAGCGAAGTCGGGGATGATGTTGGGTGCGCCAGATGATGTTGAAGCAGATGACGTGGTAGGGCCAGTAGCGTTGTCGTCAGTTGCCTGTCTTTTTTGTTCCCATCAAAGCTGTTCTCTAGCAAGACGTCGAGGGTGTATTGCCTGAAGATATTTCAACATCGATGACGTCCCGCAGGAATATTTCTTTTGCCGAACCTCGTGAGAGGACTTTCTCACAAATGGTGCAGGTGGCTTTATGGGCATTCACCTTTTTCTCCCCAGGTGGAATGGAGAAAAATGCCCACACAATACTTTCGTATCTTTTCTTGATGGGTTCCTCCAGGTCTTCTTCCTCTTCAGGTGGAACCTGCTGAGGTGCATCGCCAGCTGTTATTTTGAGATGAGTTAAAAAAAACACCAAAAAAGGCAAACAAGAGGAGCAGAAGACAACAGGTGTGTCTGCTGAGATGCTCTTGAAGGAATGAAAAAAATGGGTGGTGTCCTTCAAGTTCTAGAATCAAAAGGTCCTTAACCAATGAAATTATTTCTTTTCAAGTCACATGGGATTTGCGCACCCGGCGCGCAACCAGCGCGTACCCGACGCGATTTCCGGAAAATATATTTACAATAATATATCTTTATTACAATTACAAATATATGATATTTATAATTAGATTAAATAATGTCTTGGTATAATATACATATAAAAGTTATATACATATACTTTTAAAACTTAAAGATTTGCGATGGATTCGCGCACCCGGCGCGACCCTTGGAAATACCTACGTGACGTTACGTGGTGCCGAGAACCGCGCACCCTTCATATACCATGCGCATCGTACACGACTTAACCAATATGGCGGCAAAGTTATTAGATTCGCGCACCCACCGAGATTGGTACACGATTGGTATGCGAATCCAGTTTAAAAAAATATATATATAATAAAAATGTAAATTCATATTTTAGAATAGAGAAAACATAACATTATTTGTATAAAAATTTAAAAATTAAGAAAAAGTATTTTTTGGACATTATAGTTAGAAATTAGCATTTAAATAACCTTTGAAATTCTCTGAAAAAAACATAGGTTTCAGGGACGTTATAGTTAGAAATTAGCATTTAAAAAACCTTTGAAATTCACTGAAAAAAACATAGGTTTCAGGGGCGTTATAGTTAGAAATTAGCATTTAAAAAACCTTTGAAATTCACTGAAAAAACCATAGGCTTCAGGGACGTTATAGTTAGAAATTAGAATTTAAAAACCTTAGAAATTCACTGAAAAAAAACACAGGTTTCAGGGACGTTATAGTTACAAATTAGCATTTAAAAAACCTTAGAAATTCACTGAAAAAAACACATGTTTCAGGGACGTTATAGTTAGTTGGACATTTTACTCATACAAAAAAGTTATAGTTAGTTGAGCTAACTATAACTCGCGCCCCCACAATGCACTGCTGATGACGTCACATATTACATCATTCATGACATGGTCAGTGACATCCCTGATGACATCTCAAATGACATCACTGATGACATCATCCAGTGACTGTGTGTTTCTGTAAAGTTTAAATATGTTTTTTATATATATATGCCAAGGTGTATTGAAGAATGAGTGGGTGTATAAGTGTCTGAATGGATGATTTAGTGAATATATATATATATATATATACTATCTACTGGCGGTCGCCAGTAGATAGTTATAGTTAGGACCTATTTTCCATAGGAAATCCGCGACATTCTATTTGAAATAACTCTTGCGTCGGTTGACGAATCTTCGCGAAATTTTCAAACTTTATGGCCCGCTCCGGTCCGCTCCTACCCTGAAAGTCTCAGGGTGATTCGTCAAGCGGGGGCCGAGAAAAAGGGGGTCCCAAAACGTGTTTTCCCATTCATTTTCCCTTAGGAAACTTTAGACACGGCTACAGCCCGAACTGCTGAACGGAATTACACCAAATTTGGCAAAGAGGTAGTTCTTGGTTCAGAAAGAACCCTTTTGTTAAATGGTGTAAATCCGTTCAGTAGTTGCGGAGAAATTAAAAAAATAAGAGTCAAAAAATCAATTTCCCATAGGAAACTTTAGACACGGCTACAGCCCGAACTGCTGAACGGAATTACACCAAATTTGGCAAAGAGGTAGTTCTTTGTTCGGGAAAGAACCCTTTTTGTTAAATGGTGTAAATCCGTTCAGTAGTTGCTGAGAAAATCAAAAGTAAAAGTACATATATATCTATGGCCGCGTCGGATTCGCGCACCCTCCCGATCACGAGCTGTCTGCTAATTGGCTGTCAACACTCTAAACCAGGAAGTGTTGGCAGCCATCTTATTCCTCGGTAGAACCGAGGAACAAGAAAGCAGTAAAAAAGTGCGCAAAACGCACAAAGGGGGCAGGGTAGAAACACCCTGACCCCCTAGGTCTGCTCAGGGGTCCCACAAGGACCCCTGGGCAGAAAAAAGCATTTTTTTTGTAAATTGGCAGGATGCGCTCAGGGAGCGCGAATCCTGCTGGGAAAAAAAATCGAAGGGCGGTCTCCGCGCTTCGATTGTATTTGCCCCGGGTGGCCCAAGTCCCGGGGGCATGGTGGGGGTTAAATTTATATATGGGGGCCTCAAAGGGCCCCCAAGCCCCGGGGACCGCCACCCCCGGGGCTTTCTTTTAAAATGGTGCGGGAGGGCTCTGAGCCCTCCCGCAGCCCCGGGACCACCACCTCCCCGGGGCTTCTTTTTTTTACTTTTTGCTGTGTGGGGGGCTCGAGGCCCCCACGCCCGAGGACTGCCACCTCCCGGGGCACTAACAAATTAAAATGGGGGTCCGTTTTGGACCCCGAAGCCCAGGGACCACCACCTCCCCGTGGCTTTGCTGATGTGGGGAGGGAGCCGCGCGGCCCCCTCCTGGAGCCTGTGGTGGCCCTGGGGACCGCCACCCCCAGGGCCGGCTCCTGCAGTGTCCCGGGGTGCCTACCCCGGGACACTGCTGTTTGCAATGACAGGACGGGAGCCTCGCGGCTCTCGTCCTGTCATTGCAAACTGCTTTGGATATTGGAAGAGAGAGCAGGGAAACCTGTTCTCGCTTCCAATATCCAAAGACAATTGCTTTTCCACACAGCCCCCCTTCAGGGAAAGAAAAAAAAAAAAAACGATCGGGCCGCAGGCCCCGCCCCCTTCCTTCACCACTCTGCAAACGCGCCCCTGGCGCGTTTGCAGATGGGAAGTAATTCCCCCTTGAATACTGGGGGTCCCTGGGGCCAACTAGCCCACCAGGAACCTCCAGTATGCGCCAGGGGCTGTGTTGCAGAGAGGTGTACAGAGGCCACGCCCCTTTATACACCTCTCTGCAATGCAGCTCTGTGGCGCTTTTGGAGGTACATGGTGGGCTAGTTGGCCCCCAGGAACCCTCAGGATTCAAGGGGACTTAATCCCCCAACTTAAAACGCGCCACGGGGCGCGTTTGCACAGTGGTGAAGGGAGGGGCGGGGCTTCAGGTGACATGTGTGCAAACAGGCCCCGTGGCGCGTTTTAAGATGGGGAATTAAATCCCCTTCAATCCTGAGGGTCCCTGGGGGCCAACTAGCCCAACAGGTACATCCAGAAAGCGCCACAGAGCTGCGTTGCAGAGAGGTGTAAAAGGGGTGTGGCCTCTCTACACGTCTCTGCAACGCAGCCCCTGGCGCATACTGGAGGTTCCTGGTGGGCTAGTTGGCCCCTAGGGACCCTCATGATTCAAGGGGACTTAATCCCCCAACTTAAAACGCGCCACGGGGCGCGTTTGCACAGATGTCACCTCAGGCCCCGCCCCTACCTTCACCATTGTGCAAATATTCCTCTAAAATCTGCCGAACTACGAATTCGGATTTACTCACCTGTTATCAGGAGAGACCTCAGTGCTGCATCTTTCAGCCCAGTACTAATCCTGAAAAGTAATTTTAACCGTACTTACCAGTAACTTGAATTTCCTTCCATAGGATATCATTGCCTGCTTTTTGCTGAAAAAGTTTCTGTGTTGATTTTTGAAACATACAAATATTCCTCTAAAATCAGCCGAAATACGAATTCTGATTTACTCACCTGTTATCAGGAGAGACCTCAGTGCTGTATCTTTCAGTCCAGTACTGGTCCTGAAAAGTAATTTTAACCGTACTTACCAGTAACTTGAATTTCCTTCCATAGGCTAACATTGACTGGTTTCACTTGGAAATTCTTCTAAGTGTGGAGTTTTGGAACTTTAAAATATTCCTCTAAAATCAGCCGAAATACGAATTCCTATTTACTCACCTGTTATCAGGAGAGACCTCAGTGCTGCATCTTTCAGCCCAGTACTGATCCTCAAAAGTAATTTTAACCGTACTTACCAGTAACTTGAATTTCCTTCCATAGGATATCATTGTCTGCTTTTTGCTGAAAAAGTTTCAAAGTGTTGATTTTTGAAACATACAAATATTCCTCTAAAATCAGCCGAAATACAAATTCCGATTTACTCACCTGTTATCAGGAGAGACCTCAGTGCTGTATCTTTCAGCCCAGTACTGGTCCTGAAAAGTAATTTTAACCGTACTTACCAGTAACTTGAATTTCCTTCCATAGGATATCATTGCCTGCTTTTTGCTGAAAAAGTTTCCAAGTGTTGATTTTTGAAACATACAAATATTCCTCTAAAATCAGCCGAAATACGAATTCCGATTTACTCACCTGTTATCAGGAGAGACCTCAGTGCTGTATCTTTCAGCCCAGTACTGGTCCTGAAAAGTAATTTTAACCGTACTTACCAGTAACTTGAATTTCATTCCATAGGCTAACATTGACTGGTTTCACTTGGAAATTCTTCTAAGTGTGGAGTTTTGGAACTTTAAAATATTCCTCTAAAATCAGCCGAAATACGAATTCAGATTTACTCACCTGTTATCAGGAGAGACCTCAGTGCTGCATCTTTCAGCCAGTACTGATCCTCAAAAGTAATTTTAACCGTACTTACCAGTAACTTGAATTTCCTTCCATAGGATATCATTGTCTGCTTTTTGCTGAAAAAGTTTCTGTGTTGATTTTTGAAACATACAAATATTCCTCTAAAATCAGCCGAAATACAAATTCCGATTTACTCACCTGTTATCAGGAGAGACCTCAGTGCTGTATCTTTCAGCCCAGTACTGGTCCTGAAAAGTAATTTTAACCGTACTTACCAGTAACTTGAATTTCCTTCCATAGGCTAACATTGACTGGTTTCACTTGGAAATTCTTCTAAGTGTGGAGTTTTGGAACTTTAAAATATTCCTCTAAAATCAGCCGAAATACGAATTCCGATTTACTCACCTGTTATCAGGAGAGACCTCAGTGCTGCATCTTTTAGCCCAGCACTGACCCTGAAAAGTAATTTTAACCGTACTTACCAGTAACTTATATTTTCTTCCATAGGAATCCATTGTCTGGAGTGGATGGAATTGCACAACCTCAGGGTTGTTGATGTCTGATCGAGAGCAAGATGGCGGCTGACATCTCAGCCGTGTGAGCAGCTCCACGTACTCCCTGAGTAACACTCCTTCACCATGAAAATGCCTGCTTCGGAGGATATCTAACAGGAGCAATATAACGGCAGGAGAAAGAAAATAGCAGTACCTGGTCCTTTCTTCAAAGGGATGTTGTGGCAGCTGCAACTTCGATATTCTTGTTTACCGGCCCCTTCACGTCTGGTGTTGACCAATCCTCTTTTCTGGGCCGCCGGACAGTGTATCAGGTCGTGGACTTCAACCTCGATGGGGCCGAAAATGCCAGGCAAAACTCCCAGGCTACGTGGCGGTCTTCCTGCGGCAACCGGCAGCCCGTCCAAAGGCGATGGGGGACCAGAGAAAAACCACACCGGAATGGGGAAATCAGCTGGCAGACAGGGAATCAGCGGCACCACCGAGCGCGAAGGGGAGAAGGGAGGCGGAGGCGGAGGAGACCCTGCTACACGCCCGAAACGCACAGTGTCTTCATTTTTTCGCGCACAGCAGACAAAACCAAAAAATGCAGGAGAGGTTAAATCGGAGGAAAGAATCCAGGGTAAGATCTTGAACCTAGTGGATGAGTCTAGGATTCCTAGCGTCTGCGATGATGTATTGAGTCCTGGGCTAATCATGGAGGCGGCACAGGTAAACAAACAAAGTCTGACTGAAGACGAGGATAGTGCCGAACCTGCCATGGCGCTACAACATACCCCAGTAGTCGTGACTGAGAGTGCTGTGGATAGTCTAAGGCTGATTAATCCCAAGGTGGTAGAAGGGAGGGATGTAGACAAACAGCCACAGACCCAAATACAAGGCATTCTGGGTGATGTAGTTTGCCACAATGATCCTAGGGGAATTCTGTCAGATGCGGTAACAGTAACCCATAGTACAACGTCCAGGTCAAATCAACTGAAAACCGCTGTACAAGATCAAGATCAGAGCAGCCTCGGCTTGGGTAAAGAAGGGGAAAGCGGGGAGAAATTATTTTCTTTATCTGATCCATCCCTCTCCTCCGGAGAAGAGAGCCTGGAGGGGGGGTGGGCTGATGAGGATAGCGACCCGGGTACCCCTGGTCCAACTCTGGAAAAATACGGTTCTGTTATTGATAACACCTTAAAAGCATCAAATACGGTCCGTAAAAATAAATGGAACCCCCAAGAGCAAGGTAACCCCTTTGACCAAGGTAACTCATTGGCGTGGGATTACACTTACTCCCCGAAACTGGATGAAAAAAATGGGTCAACAGGAGGAGCTGGATATGATCAACTTCCAAATCAAGATCAAGCAGGAGCAATCACTCTCGCTACCATTTATCAAACCATCCTAGCTCACAGAGAGGAGACACGGGCCGAGAGCGCAAGGATTCAGGGTGGTTACCGCAAAGTTCAAAATGCAATCCGTAGAGTGGCTAAAGCCTGTACAGACTTTTCTGTTAGAGTTGGTGAAGCAGAAACCAGAATATCAACAGTGGAGGACGAACTTGCTGAACAACGAACTCGGATTCAACTTTTGGAAGCTCAGAAGCAAGACACTACTTGGAAACTTATGGATTTAGAAAATCGTGCAAGAAGGAATAATCTCCGAATATTAGGAGTTCCGGAAGGCTTGGAAGGTTCTGATGTCCTTCGGTTTGTCCAGGAACTATTTAGCGAGGCATTTCCGGACCTTCAACATTGGGACTGGAAGAAAGAGCTTCAAAGAGCCCACCGCTTTCCGTTTAAACATTCTAAAAAGTACAGTCAAACAGAAAATAAACCTCGGGCAATTTTGATTTGCCTGAATAATTTTCTTTCCCGGGAGGCTCTTTATGACTTAGCAAGGCCCAATAGAAAACGGAAGGGTAAAGGCTGTGAATTCTTTGTCCGACCAGATTACTGTCAGGGGACTGTAGAAAAGAGGTGGCAGCTCCGGCAGTTAATTCCGGGCTTTCAAGCAAAAGGGGTGCAAGTATTTTACTTAATCCGGCAAGCTTGAAAGTAATAGTTAACGGGATTGCAAAGTTTTTAATTCTGAAATACAGGCAAAAGAATTTTTGAGCACCCTAAAGGGTGGTAATATTGAAGGTTCGGGTTAGAGATGTTGCATATATTGATTGCTGAAGCTTTCCCTTTTGGCTTTCTGTTTTGTTGGGGTTTTTACTTTGGCTTATAGGTCTTTGTTGAAGGGGTTAAGCTCAGGGAGAGGGAGAGGGAAGGAGCTCGCTTGTCATCACTGAGGGCCATTTGCCCTTACGCTCTCTACGCGGGGGTCAGGGTGGGTTTGAGGGATGGGTGGGTGGGTAAGGGAAGCGGGGGCGGAGGGGGTGGTGTGGTTGGGAGGGGAGGGGCGAAAGTTTTTTTTTTTTGTTTTTGATTTTTTGGCTAGGTATGTAATCTATATTCGGAATATTGCTGAACAGTCCATATTTTGGTTTGTGGAGCGGGTTTTCTTTTTTTTAGGTGAGGATGGCTAATATTCGAATTTGTTCAATTAATATATGTGGGCTTAATGACAAAAGGAAAAGAGGAGTTTTAGCAAAACAATTACAACTTATGCATATAGATATAGTTTGTATTCAGGAGACCCATATTCAATGGAATAATCGAAGATGGCTGGGGGATGTTGGATATGAATTATTGGCTTGTACAAAACAGAGTATCAATATTAAAGGGGTGGCAATTTTGGCCAAACATGGTCTATGTGCATATAAACGGGCTAAGACTGACAAGCAAGGCCGTTGGGTAATAGTTGAGATCTCAATAGCCAATCTTTTGTTTACACTGTGTTCCATTTATGGGGCTAATCTTGATGATCCAGATGTCCTTAATTTTTTGAGTGTGGAATTAGCACTCTGGCCAACCCCTTAATATTTTGCGGAGATTTTAACATACATTTAGATAGCCATTTTGATTTATGGGACTCAACCTTGCATGTCTACCAAGGAAAGAAGCCTAGGATCTTCCGAGCTTTGCAAGGGTTAGCTACCGAGCTTGGGTTGGCTGATTGCTGGCATAAATCAAATTCAAGTGATCCCGGTTACACTTACTATTCTATCCCCCACAACAAATATGTCAGGCTAGATTTTTTTTTCTGTCAAATCAAATAGTTCATACTTGTAGAATTGAGATGTTTCCCAGAATAATATCCGATCATAATCCCTTAATTATTGAACTTCCAACACAGGGTATTAAAAAGACCATTAAGCCCTGGACTTTTGAAAGAAAGCTTTTACTCGATCCCACATATCGGGTGCATATGGCAAATTGGATAGTGGAGTTCTTTTCTATTAATCGAAATACTGCCTCTATTAGTATAGTATGGGATGCCTTTAAGGCTGCAGTTAGAGGGGAGACCCTTAGTTTTTCAATAGCACGACAAAAAATAATACATAATGAAACTAAAGAATGGATAAGACAATTACAGACAGAAGAAAAGGAGCTAATTAGCAATATTCAGTTGGGGGTAGGTACTGAAGCTACTTTGCAGAAGATTGCTATCCTTAAATCTAAACTTTATAGGAACTTTAGCAAGGAATTGGCGGCCACATATACTTTACATAGGACAGAGTCATATGAGCTGGGGGAAAATACGGGCAAAGTTCTCGCAAAGCGGACCCAACAACGTGAAATTACTAACCGTATACTTAAAATACAGAATTTAGAGGGTCAGATCCAGGACTCTCCGGTTGGTATTCTTAGGGGGTTCAAGGATTTTTATAAACATCTTTATACGCAAGACCCCCTAACGCCACAGGGCTCTGATAAACAAAAAAAGGACCACCAAGGGGATCTACTAGGGGAATTTCTGAAAGACATTGTAACACACAAAGTCTCCGCTGATCAGAACCTAGCATTAGAAACCCCATTTACCTGGGAGGAAACAGAGCTCGCGATAACCTCGCTGGCAGTAGGTAAAGCAGTAGGTCCCGATGGTATACCGCTGGAATTTTATAAAACTTTCCGCAAGGAACTTCAATCTGACATCCTAAGGTTACTTGAACATGCCCGTAGTAATCAACAAATTCCTGATTCCTGGCGGAAAACTATCATTATTGTTTTTAAGAAAAAAGGAAAGCCCGAACAGATGCCAGCTTCTTATCGACCAATAACATTGATTAATGCTGACAATAAAATTTATTCTAAACTTTTGGCAAATCGATTACGACAGGTTATTACCCTGTTGGTATCCCCAGGTCAACATGGTTTTATCCCGGGGAGGGATACAACAGATCATATACGCCGGGTAGTGGCAATATTGGATTGGGCACAGGCCACGGGAGCACCGCTGGGAGTTCTCCTCCTAGACGCTGAGAAAGCGTTTGACAGAGTCTCCTGGCGGTACCTGTGGTCTCTTTTACAATGGAAGGGGTTTAGTTCGGGGTTTGTACAGGCGGTTAAAGCTCTGTACTTGGCACCGGAGGCAAGGGTCCGGATTGCAGGGCAGGAATCAGAGGCTTTTACAATCAGCAGGGGTACTAGACAGGGTTGTCCCTGCTCTCCTCTTTATTTGCCCTTTATATCGACCCCTTTCTAACAAAACTGGAGAGCTATACCCGGATTAAGGCGATAGAAATCGGTGGGGTCAAATACAGAGCACTAGCTTATGCTGACGATATAGCCATATTAACCAGTGACGCTTGCTCTGCGTTTCTAGCTGTCAAGGACTTGGCAGCCCAATTCGGAGTATTTTCTGGGTATAAGCTCAATGCGAATAAGACCCAAATCTTATGGTCTGGCCCGCCATATCCTTTAGACTTCCCGGTAGTTAAGGAAGCAGACTATCTGGGTGTGACAATTTCCACCCAAGTGGAAAACATTCCAGATTTGAATATTAAGCCGATTATCAACTCAACAAACAGGCAATTAGAAAGATTGGATCATTTACACCTTTCCCTAATGGGGCGTTGCAATGTTTTAAAAATGCTAATTCTACCTAAGTTTTTGTATCTATTTCGGACAATACCCCTAGAATTTTCATCCTCTTACTTTTTAAACATCGATAGGATGTGTACTAGATTTCTTTGGGGTTACCGGAGACCAAGAAAAGCAGGAAAATGGTTGATGCTTCCCAGTCAGAGAGGGGGTCTGTCTGTTCCTAATTTTCTATTATATTACTGGGGAGCATTACTCCAACATATGACAATACTTCTTGTTGGCTCTGGAGCAGACATATCGCTGGCATGTAGCCCATCTATATATGAATTAAGTCTGGGGAAACAAGCAGTGGGCTGCCTGGCAGCGATTTTTGAACCCAGCTATTATAAAAAGACACGGTTTAAGATCTTGAAGGCAGCCTATAAGGTTTGGAAACAGGTCCAACGGAGGCTAAAGATTCCAAATCTAAATATCTATTCCTCGCTGGTGAACACATTAACTCTACCTCCAATTTTTCGTGATCAGGTTACATACAACTGGGGGAATAAAGGCCTCCTAGTAATAGGAGATCTATATAGGCATGGTCAACTGGCACCTTTTTCTACTTTGCAAGATAAATATGGGCTGGGTAGAGGAGATTTTTTAAATATCTTCAAATACGTAGTTATTTGGAGAAAGAAAATCAGAGGGTACCTTTTAACACCGATAAAATTCCTTTGATAGAACTAATGATTAAAAAAAGCCGATTAGGGAAATTATATACAATCTTGCTTGAATGTTTCCCTGATGATTTGGTGGCTCAATCAAGTAAGTGGGCTAACAAAATGGGGGGGATAGGAATAGATTTGGAAGATTCTTTGTCACTAGCTAATCAGGTTTTAATCACAGGTAGCTTAAAAAGTCAACATTATATGTCAATATTTGATTTGTACTATACTCCGGCCAAGATTGCAAAATGGGGGGGTGTTAGAGGAGGGAAATGTAATAGATGTAATCTCATCGCCGCAGATACAGTACATATGTTTTTTGCACGTCCAAAACTAAATGATTTCATCCAGGGCATAGAAACTTTCTTTGTATTATCTCTTGGGATTCCGGTTGTAATTCATCCAGCTCTTATTATCTCTGGAATAAGTAGTAACGTGTCAAACAATTGGACTAGGTCAATTGTAGAATTTGTGTTTATTGCAATGGCTATTGCCCGCCTGTGTATAACATCTGAATGGATCTGTGTCGATCCTCCTACAGTTTCTAATTGGCGTGCGTGACTTTTTGCAGCTTACAATATTGAAGCTGCGATCTATAATTTAAAGGGTCAGTAAGAAAAAGGTAGGGGTTACGGATGTGGGCACCAATATCTAATCTTATGGACTAAATTAAGTTAGCCATGTCTTACGTTTAATTTTTATACTTTCTGTGTATATGTTTCTAGAAATTTTTGTTTTCTGTATAAAGTAAAAAAAAAAAAAAAAAGGAATCCATTGTCTGGTTTTCAGCTGAAAAGTTTCAAAGTGTCGATTTTCACAAACTACAAATATTCCTTAAAAATCGCCTGTATGACTTAAACGCATTCTTTCAACTGTTTACAGGAGATGCACCAGTGCTGGATCCAGGATCCAACACTGAGTAAGAAAAGTAACGATAACAGTTTTTACCTGCTAAGTGAATTTCCTTCCATAGGATAACATTGGTGATTCTATGAGAAAAAGTTTCTAAGTGTCAACTTTTAAAATACAATAATATTCCTTAAAAATCACTAATGTAACCAAAACGCTTTTACTCAACTGTTTACAGGAGATGTCCCAGGACTGAATCTAGGATCCAGTCCTGTGGTTAGAAAAGTAATCCATAAAGTAACTAATTGCATTTAACTAGAAATTCACATTGAGCTGAATGTTGCATTGTGTTTGAAAATGTGTTGCCCATTGCAACAACTGTAACTACTGTACTTAAAAGTCTATTGCCTATGTGCAGAGTATTTAAACTAAAGTAATTCATTCTGAGAAAGTATTTTTGTAATGTATAATGTAATTACAATGTAATTTAAAAAATAAAATATGTAAAAAAAAAATGTTTCTAAAAATGTAGTAAATCAGTATGAAAAAAATAAATATAACAATTAATACATTTAAAAATTGTCATTTACAAAACCTTTGAAATTCACTGAAAAAACCGTAGGTTTTCAGACATGTTATAGTTAGGAATTAGCATTTAAAAACCTTTGAAATTCACTGAAAAAACCATAGGTTTCAGACACGTTATAGTTAGAAATTAGCATTTAAAAAACCTTTGAAATTCACTGAAAAAACCATAGGTTTCAGGCACGTTATAGTTAGAAATTTGCATTTAAAAAACCTTAGAAATTCACTGAAAAAACCATAAGGTTCTAGGGACAGTTATAGTTAGTTGGACATTGCACTCGTACAAAACCCGTGAAATTCCCCCGTTATAGTTAGTTCAGGTAACTATAACTGGCGCCCCCGCAATGCACTGCTGATGACGTCACATATTACATCACTCATGACATGGTCAGTGACATCACTGATGACATCACTGATGACATCTCAAATGACATCACTGATGACATCACTGATGACATCATCCAGTGACTGTGTGTTTCTGTAAAGTTTAAATATGTTTAATATATATAGGGAAAGGCGTATTGAAGAATGAGTGGGTGTATAAGTGTCTGAATGGATGATTTAGTAGGTGCATGACTGAGTCTATAAGTGAGTGATTAAACGTATCTTACTGAATTTCAATTGGAAAAGCACATTCCGTTGGAGTCCGTGTCCCTGAGGTGTCAACAGAGCACTTCTTCTGGGAATGCTCTCTTCATATATCTATCTATATATATATCTATCTATCTATCTATCTATCTATCTATATATATATATATATATATATATATTATCTACTGGCGGTCGCCAGTAGATAGTTATAGTTAGGACCTATTATCCATAGGAAATTCATAACATTCTATTCCCAATAACTTTGGCGTCGTTTGACGAATCATCGCGAAATTTTCAAAACTAGTGAGGCGCTCTGGTCCGCTCCTGTCTTGAAAGTTTCGGGGTGATTCATCAAGCAGGGGCCGAGAAAAAAGGGGGGTCCCAAAACGTGTTTTCTCCAAGTTAATTCCCATAGGAAATTTTAGCCACGGCTACAGCCCGGACTGCTGAACGGAATTACACCAAATTTTGCAAAAAGGTAGCGCTTGGTTCAGAAAGCGACCTTTTTTTTAAATGGTGTAAATCCGTTCAGTAGTTGCGGAGAAATTCAAAAAATAAGAGTGAAAAAATCAATTTTTTTAAATCGGCAAAAAACGCGCTGGGTGCGCGGATCCTGCCAATAAAAAAAAAAATGAAGTGCGGGCTCCCCCGCTTCTTTGTTATTTGGGCCCCGGGTGGGCCAAGTCCCGGGGGCATGCGGGGGGTTAATAAAAAATGGTTTGGGGGACCTCTAAGGCCCCCCAAGCCCCGGGGACCACCACCCCCCAGGGCTTTGAATTTTAAGTTGTGCGGGAGGGCACTGGGCCCTCCCGCAGCCCCGGTGCTTCTTTTTTTTCTAATTAAATTACCTGTGTGGGGGGGCTCGAGCCCCCCCACACGCCCCGGGGACCGCCACCTCCCCGGGGCACTAATTAAACAAATGTGGGGGTCCGTTTCAGACCCCCAAAGCCCCGGTGACCACCACCTCCCCGGGGCTTTCACGATGTTGGGAGGGGGGCCGCATGGCCCCCCTCCTGGAGCCCTTGATGGCCCTGGGGACCGCCACCCCCCGGGGCCGGCTCCTGCAGTGTCCCGGGGTTCCTACCCCCGGGACACTGCTGTTTAGTATGACAGGACGGGAGCCTCGCGGCTCCCATCCTGTCATAGCAAACTGCTTTGAATTTTGGAAGAGAGAGCAGGAAACCTGCTCTCTCTTCCAAAATTCAAAGCAGATTGCTTTTCCACATGGGGAGCTGCATGTTAGCACCTCCCCATGTGGAAAAGCAATGCCGGCTCCCACAGGACGCGGGGAGCCGGCGGACCGTGGGGGAGTTGGGGTCCCCCCACGGTCCCCAAAGGATAGGGCCAGCCCCAGGGGATGGGGTCCCCGGGGCAAGTAGTGGCTCGGGAGGGGGGCCACGCAGCCCCCTCCCCAAAAAAATAATAATAAAAAAATAAAAAATAAATAAAGGACAGCCCCAGGGGATGGGGTCCCCGGGGCAAAAGGAGGCCTGAGGATGGGGGCCACGCAGCCCCCCTCCTTAAAAAAATCATAAAAAGTGTGGCCATGTTCCCGTTTCGTTTTTAAAAAAAGGGGTAAGGCCCTGGGGATAGGGTCCCCAGGGCCCAAAAAAGGAAAAAGGAAGGGGGCCACACAGCCGCCCTTCGGGGAAAAAAACAAAAAACGATTGTGCCGCAGGCCCGCGCCCCTTCCTTTACCACTCTGCAAACGCGCCCCTGGCGCGTTTGCAGAGGAGGAACGATCCCCTTGAATACTGGAGGTCCCTGGGGGCCAACTAGCCCACCAGGAACCTCCAGTATGCGCCAGGGGGCTGTGTTGCAGAGAGGTGTACAGAGGCCACGCCCCTTTTTACACCTCTCTGCAAGGCAGCTCTGTGGCGCTTTTTGGAGGTACATGGTGGGCTAGTTGGACTCCAGGGACCCTCAGGATTCAAGGGGACTTAATCCCCCAACTTAAAACGCGCCACGGGCGCGTTTGCACAGTGGTGAAGGGAGGGGCGGGGCTTCAGGTGACATGTGTGCAAACAGGCCCGTGGCGCATTTTAAGATGGGGAATTAAATCCCCTTCAATCCTGAGGGTCCCTGGGGGCCAACTAGCCCACCAGGTACCTCCAGTAAGCGCCACGGAGCTGCGTTGCAGAGTGTTGTAAAAAGGGGCAAGGCCTCTGAACACCTCTCTACAACGCAGCTCTCTGGCGCATACTGGAGGTATCTGGTGGGCTAGTTGGCCCCTAGGGACCCTCGGGATTGAGGAGGAATTAATTCTCCAACTTAAAACGCGCCACAGGGCGTGTTTGCAGACATGTCACCTCAGGCCCCACCCCCTTCCTTCACCATTGTGCAAATATTCCTCTAAAATCAGCCTAACTACGAATTCCAATTTACTCACCTGTTATCAGGAGAGACCTCAGTGCTGCATCTTTGAGCCCAGTACTGATCCTGAAAAGTAATTTTAACCGTACTTACCAGTAACTTGAATTTCCTTCCATAGGATATCATTGCCTGCTTTTTGCTGAAAAAGTTTGTGTCCATTTTTGAAACATACAAATATTCCTCTAAAATCAGCCGAACTACGAATTCTGATTTACTCACCTGTTATCAGGAGAGAACCCAGTGCTGCATCATTTAGCCCAGCACTGACCCTGAAAAGTAATTCTAACCGTACTTACCAGTAACTTGTATTTCCTTCCTTAGGAATCCATTGTCTGGTTTTCAGCAGAAAAGTTTCAGGGTCGATTTTCACAAACTACAAATATTCCTTAAAAATCGCCTGTATGACTTAAACGCATTCTTTCAACTGTTCACAGGAGATGCACCAGTGCTGGATCCAGGATCCACCACTGAGTAAGAAAAAGTAACGATAACACTACTTACCTGCAAAGTGAATTTCCTCCCATAGGATAACATTGGTGATTCTATGTGAAGAAGTTTCTAAGTGTCAACTTTTAAAATACAATAATATTCCTTAAAAATCACTACTGTAACCAAAACGCTTTTACTCAACTGTTTACAGGAGATGTCCCAGGACTGAATCTAGGATCCAGTCCTGTGGTTAGAAAAGTAATCCATAAAGTAACTAATTGCATTTAACTAGAAATTCACATTGAGCTCAATGTAGCATTGTGTTTGAAATTGTGTTGCCCATTGCAACAACTGTAACTACTGTACTTAAAAGTCTATTGCCTATTTGCGAAGTATTTAAACTAAAGTAATTTTTTCTGAGAAAGTATATTTTGTAATGTAATGTATAATGTAATTACAATGTAATTTAAAAAATAAAATATCTAAAAAAAATAGTTTAAAAAATGTAGTAAATCAGTATCAAAAAAATAAATATAACAATTAATACATTTAAAAATTGTCATTTACAAAACCTTTGAAATTCACTGAAAAAAACCATAGGTTTCAGACATGTTATAGTTAGGAATTAGCATTTAAAAAACCTTTGAAATTCACTGAAAAAAACATAGGTTTTAGGCACGTTATAGTTAGAAATTAGCATTTAAAAAACCTTACAAATTCACTGAAAAAACCATAGGTTTTAGGGACAGTTATAGTTAGTTGGACATTGCGTTCGTACAAAACCCGTGAAATTTCCCCGTTATAGTTAGTTCAGCTAACTATAACTCGCGCCCGCAATGCACTGCTGATGACGTCACATATTACATCACTCATGACATGGTCAGTGACATCACTCATGACATCACTGATGACATCTCAAATGACATCACTGATGACATCACTGATGACATCATCCACGTGATAATCTGATGCACCTCCTCACACCCTAATATAACCTTTGATACACCCACTCTAAATTACAGACTGCCATTCGCAAAACCATAGACACTCCAACACCAATAACTACATACCCACTCACTGATTCTTAGGTCTACACACACATCCACTCACTCACCCGTACAGTCACTCATACTTACGGTCACTCAGTACAGGACTATCATATGCACTCATACTCCTATATAGACACTCAAACACCGCCACTCATCCATAGAGGTACTCACACACCTAGTCAGTCATGCAAATAATTAAACACACTGCCATTTACTCACCTATACAGTTATACACACACCAGCTCACTTACTCATACAAATACTAGCACATTCTTACGCTCTTATACAATCACTGATACAAGCACACACTCATCCATACAGTCACTAACACAATCACACATCTCGCTTATAGCTATTTATATACTCCAACACACATATATACTGCCTTTCACATATGTAGTTACTCACACATGTACCACTGGGACATACATTCACTCACTAACACACTCTTACACACACTTACCCACCCATACAGTCTATCACAGATGCACTCTTGAAACCATCCACCCAGTGAATCACCCACTCACACATCTATGCACAGAGTCGCACACACCCCACCCACACAAACACTCAGGCACCCATACAGATACTCAGACAACCAATCAATAACTCATATAGACACTCATGTAGCTATTCACAAACCCATGCAGCCACTTACACAGCAACAGACAGACGGATACAGACATTCACCCTGTTTAGTCACTAACCCATTCATTCAGTAAGATACGTTTAATCACTCACTTATAGAGTTAGTCACGCACCTACTAAATCATCCATACAGACACTTATACACCCACTCATTCTTCAATACGTTTTTCCCTATATATATTAAAAATATTTAAACTTTACAGAAACACACAGTCACTAGATGATGTCATCAGTGATGTCATTTGAGATGTCATCAGTGATGTCATTAGTGATGTCACTGACCATGTCATGAGTGATGTAATATGTGACGTCATCAGCAGTGCATTGCGGGCGCGAGTTATAGTTAGCTGAACTAACTATAACGGGGAATTTCACGGGTTTTGTACCAGTGCAATGTCCAACTAACTATAACTGTCCCTAAAATCTATGATTTTTTCAGTGAATTTGTAAGGTTTTTAAATGCTAATTTCTAACTATAACGTGCCTGAAACCTATGGTTTTTCAGTGAATATATATATATATATATATATATATATATATTCACTGAATAAACCATAGGTTTCAGGGGCGTTATAGTTAGTTGGACTTTTCACTCGTACAAAACCATAGAAATTCCCCCGTTATAGTTTGTTCAGCTAACTATAACTCGCGCGCCCGCAATGCACTGCTGATGATGTCACATATTACATCACTCATGACATGGTCAGTGACATCACTCATGACATCACTGATGACATCTCAAATGACATCACTGATGACATCACTGATGACATCATCATTGTGATAGAGTGGCAGACCTCCTCTCACCCTAATATAACCTTTGATACACACACTCAAAAATACAAACTAACATTTTCAAAACAATGGACATACCAATACCAGTTACAACACACCTATTCAGTAATTCCAAGATCTACACACACATCCACTCATTCACCAACAGTCCCTATACAGTCACTCATACATGTAGTCACTCATCATATGTACTCATACACCTATACATCCTGTTACACACCACCACTCATCCATAGAGTTACTCAAATACATAGTCACACATGAAAACAAAGTATCAAACATCCATTTACTTGCATATACAGTTATACACACACTACCACACTTACTTCTACAGAAACTTACACATACTTACTCTTTTAAACAATCAATTATAGAAACACCTACTTATTTGTACAGGAACTCTTCCAATCTCTCACTCTCACATATACTCACTTATATACACCAATACTCACATATAGTAGTTTAAAACATATGTAGTTACTCATAAAGACACTATTGAGACAGCCATTCACTCACTAACACACCCATACACATACTCATCCACCTATACAGTCCTGCACACATGCTGTCTTCAACACATACAAACAGTGAGTCACTCATTCATGCATCTATGCACTAAGTAATACCCCCACCGAACCATAAAGACACTCAGACACTCATACTGATACTCAAAAACCAACTAATAACCCATATAGATACTCATGTAGCTACTCACCAACCCATGCAGCCACTTATACACAAAGTGAGAGACTGATACAGATATTTTCATATTTAAACATTACTCACTAACCCATGTATTCACTAAGATACACTTAGGCAGTTATACAATCAATTTTACAAAAAAATCATCCATTTAGACACTTATATACCCATTTATTCTTCCATCGACCTTGAGATATACATATATAAAATATATTTAATTTTCAGAAAAACACACATTCACTGGATGATGTCATCAGTGATGTCATCAGTGATGTCATTTGAGATGTCATCAGTGATGTCATGAGTGATGTCACTGACCATGTCATGAGTGATGTAATATGTGACGTCATCAGCAGTGCATTGCGGGCGCGCGAGTTATAGTTAGCTGAACTAACTATAACGGGGAATTTCTATGGTTTTGTACGAGTGAAATGTCCAACTAACTATAACGCCCCTGAAACCTATGGTTTTTTCAGTGAATTTCTAAGGTTTTTAAATGCTAATTTCTAACTATAACGTGCCTGAAACCTATGGTTTTTCAGTGAATTTCTAAGGTTTTTAAATGTTAATTTCTAACTATAACGTGCCTGAAACCTATGGTTTTTTCAGTGAATATATATATATTTATTATACTATGTATACATGTGAAAATGTCTTGGTCCCCTGTTTGCCTCGGTGGCACGGAAAAAATGGGTGGAACTGACGTCAGCACGCTGACGAGGTCCTCTTATGGCTCCGATGACGTCATACGGTGTCGCGAGCGGAGCCGTGCTCGTTGACGTGGGAGAGCTAGGAAAGAATTTCCGTGGAATACTGGTGCAGGGGATATTCACCTAAGTGTTCAGGCTAGTCCTTTGGGAGCAACTGTTTATGTTGCCACTCCAGAAACCGAAACCAGTGATCCGAGGGCAGAGGCCCTGCAGATGGCACACGAGGTGGGGTGCCCAGTCGTGTGCACCGGCGGGGCAGCGAAGTGACAAGCACCACAACCCACAAAAAAGGTAACGAGGGCACTGAATAACACAGGATCTTCTCTTTGTATCTGGCAGGAACAACAAAGTTAAAATGCCCTAGTACCAAAATGTAGAATTAGTGCTACAACGGTCTTCAAGAGGACCTGCGATGCCGCTTCTGCCTCCCGTACCCTGGAGGCGGCACATGGGTCACGCGGTACGGTCATACTGCTGTGGGACACACACTCGTTGACCCCTCATGGCACTGCTCCACACTTCAGGGAGGACGCTTTCCATTAGCTATGTTTTCTGATGACATGTCGCGCCGGCCCCGTCCAACAACAGAACTCCTTTAGATCCAAACAGACTCTTCCACTCTCTCACCGGAAGTGAAACCAGGCCACACGGACACTAACACAATACAACAGCCGGGAATGCACTTCTCGGTAAAAAAACCACATTCCTTCCTCCTAATTAATCAAATAAACGTCTCACTGAAGAACAGGGGCCAGCTTCGATCGGTACTCAGCCGTTACAACGACTTTTTACTTTGCGATACCATTACAATGCATGCATTACCACGCATGCGTTGTACATCACGAAGTCATTACTACACATTTTTTAGAACGCATGGTCATTTACCACGCATGCCTTTACAACAAATTTTGTTGTAAAGGTATGTATGGTAAATGACCATGCGTTCTAAAAAACATGTAGACGATTCATGTCGTTGTAAGGAAACAGAGGCTGTTCCATTTCCTCACAACGACGTGCACCGCCCCTCAGAGATGACGTGAAGCAGGAACCACGAGGAGAGAGGAACCATGAGGAGTGAGAGGTAAGGGGGATTGGGCATGGGGTGGGGGTTTCTTTTCTAGGGTTTAGGGTAGTGCAGTGGTGTTTGGGTGGTGTAGGGGGTCGTGCTGGGGGTAGTGTTTTAGGGTTTAGGGTAGTGCATTGGTGTTTGGGTAGTGTAGGGGGTCATGCTGGGGGTAGTGTTTTAGGGTTTAGGGTAGTGCAGTAGTGTAGGGGGTTGTGCTGGGGGTAGTGTTTTAGGGTTTAGGGTAGTGCAGTGGTGTTTGAGTAGTGTAGGGGGTCATGCTGGTGGTAGTGTTTTAGGGTTTAGGGTAGTGCAGTGGTGTTTGTGTAGTGTAGGGGGGTCATGCTGGGGGTAGTGTTTTATGGTTTAGGGTAGTGCAGTGGTGTTTGGGTAGTGTAGGGGGTCGTGCTGGGGGTAGATTTAGGGTTTAGGGTAGTGCAGTGGTGTTTGGGTAGTGTAGGGAGTCGTGCTGGGGTAGTGTTTTGGGGTTTAGGGTAGTGCAGTGGTGTTTGTGTAGTGTAGGGGGTTGTGATGGGGGTAGTGTTTTAGGGTTTATGTTAGTGCAGTGGTGTTTGGGTAGTGTAGGGGGTAGTGCTGGGGTAGTGTTTTAGGGTTTAGGGCAGTGCAGTTGTGTTTGTGTAGTGTAGGGGGTTGTGCTGGGGGTAGTGTTTTAGGGTTTATGTTAGTGCAGTGGTGTTTGGGTAGTGTAGGGGGTAGTGCTGGGGTAGTGTTTTAGGGTATAGGGTAGTGCAGTGGTGTTTGGGTAGTGTAGGGGTCATGCTGGGGTTAGTGTTTTAGGGTTTAGGGTAGTGCAGTGGTGTTTGGGTAGTGTAGGGGGTTGTGCTGGGGGTAGTGTTTTAGGGTTTAGGGTAGTGCAGTGGTGTTTGTGTAGTGTAGGGGGTCGTGTTTTAGAGTATAGGGTAGTGCAGTTGTGTTTGGGTAGTGTAGGGGGTCATGCTTTGGTTAGTGTTTTAGGGTTTAGGGTAGTGCAGTGGTGTTTGGGTAGTGTAGGGGTCGTGCTGGGGGTAGTGTTTTAGGGTTTAGGGTAGTGCAGTGGTGTTTGTGTAGTGTGGGAGGTCATGCTGGGGGTATATTTAGGGTTTAGTGTAGTGCAGTGGTGTTTGGGTAGTGTAGGGAGTCGTGCTGGGGGTAGTGTTTTAGGGTTTAGGGTAGTGCAGTGGTGTTTGGGTAATGTAGGGAGTCGTGCTGGTGGTAGTGTTTTAGGGTTTAGGGTAGTGCAGTTATGTTTGGGTAGTGTAGGATGTCGCTGGGGGTAGTGTTTTAGGGTTTAGGGTAGTGCAGTGGTGTTTGTGTAGTGTGGGAGGTCATGCTGGAGGTATATTTAGGGTTTAGTGTAGTGCAGTGGTGTTTGGGTAGTGTAGGGAGTCGTGCTGGGGGTAGTGTTTTAGGGTTTAGGGTAGTGCAGTGGTGTTTGGGTAATGTAGGGAGTCGTGCTGGTGGTAGTGTTTTAGGGTTTAGGGTAGTGCAGTTATGTTTGGGTAGTGTAGGATGTCGCGCTGGTCGTAGTGTTTTAGGGTTTAGGGTAGTGCAGTGGTGTTTGGGTAGTGGAGGGGGTAGTGTTTTAGGGTTTAGGGTAGTGCGCCCAACCAGCCACAATATCCGTGGACAAAGGGGATCCTGACTCTTTGGAACGCTCCGTCAATTGAGTAATTTGGGTCAAGGGCCCTACCACGTCCAAGACCTATCAATTCCTTTCTTGGGATCCCTCATATACTTGGAGAAAAAGGTACATAGTTTCTCATCAATTTCAGGCGTGTGTGCCACCTTCCCCTTCAGTGAGGGCTTGGGGCATTCTCCCCTCATCCTATTCCTGACCTCCCTTTCAAGGGGTTGATGGATTTTCCCCACCACATACTCTGCCACTTTGGCGTCAGGTGTCCACTCTGCCGACCTAGGATGGTAAATTTGGGTGAGGCTCGAACATGTCCGAGTGGACCCCGTCCCCAACCCGGGGACTGAGAGGAGTGGTACTCTGGATGCCAGGGACGCCCGAGTCCTTATCCTCATCGGAGGAGAAATCGTCCTCCAATACACCCTGTCCCTCTAAGGAAACCCGCCGTCGGGGGTCTACAATAGTGGTGACAGTGTCGCAATTTTCTCCGGGCCCCTCCTCCTCCCGGCAGGGTGCATGTTTTAGCGTTCGCGCACTCTTGAGGAAGGTCTCCGTAAGTTTATCAAATCCTTCCAAGTGCCCCACGTTATGCTTAACGGCCCTTTTATTCCCCATCTGGGAGCTACTTGGACCCGCCACCACCAGATCTGGGTCACTGAACACCCCAGGGATGCTTTTCGCCAGCTTATCAACCTGATCTCTAAGAGGAGCCAGCGCCCTAGAAATAGCCAGCTCCAACAGCTGGGCTTTCCCCGAAGCTGTTATAAGAATAGACTGAGGCGCAATACCAATTACCACCACCAGGTGGCGCTGGTCACTAACGTGGCCGTGTGGGGAAATCACCGCGTAGCGGTGTCAAAATAGGCGAGGGTTGGTTGGGAATCAAGCGGACACTAAAGGAGTGACCGGATTCCCAAACGCGCGTAAAGACCAGCGGGAGCGCTCGACGGAGCTGCCTAGCTCGGACCAGACGCGCCTGACAGGATCTCACACGCGCGCAGAGCACACAGCGGGAGAAACTGCGAGGGGAGGATGCGCTCGGGCAAGAGCCTGCTGCGCAGGAGATATGAAACAATACCAAGGCAATAATGCTAATAACATGCACAAGAAACCGCTATACAAACAGCAACAACGTCAGATTAAGCCAAGAATGTAAGGAATGCACTTAACTGACGAGCAGTGAAGAAAGAGGAAGCGGAAGGGACGTCACGATATTATATACGATGGACTGTGATATGATTGGACTATATTTGCCTTGGAGACTACCCCCCTAATGGTTCATGGGTTGTGTAGTCTTTTGTTTAATGATTGTTGTGTTACGTTTTCTTTGAACTGCTATGCAAATAAAGTGAGGAAAGATATGCATAATCCTCACCTCCGTCCTGCCATAGAATTCATTAAACTTTATTTGATCTGATTTAGAAACATAGATCATAAAAGTGTACATAAAAACAGTAAATCCTCTTTCCTAATACAATACAGTGAGAATTAATTAAAACCAGTAGGTAAAAACGGGTGTTACAAAGCCCGGTTCAGAGCAACTTCAGGTTAACAGAATCGTAAAGTTCAATGTTTCGCAAGATCAATCTCATGTACTTCGTGCAAAATACGCAATAAGGGGTCCAAGTAAGATGTAATGCTCCAATACCTGACCAGTTTGCACTATATAAAACTGCAGAAAAACTAAAAATAAAAAGTGTTTTGCACACTTCTGTCATTGGGCTATATGTGGGCTACATCTGGGTGATATTTGTGCTACATTTGGGCTCTTTTTTCTCTGGTGGCCATCTTGGGAGACTTATTTGTTATGAAGTTTCCTAATTTTGTCATTTACAGCAGTCTCCTCAGTAGGAAATGCTTTCAGTTTTTTACTTTGATTCCATCAAGAAGGCATGCAGATGTGTCACACATTTGTCATAAATTCAGTATGTTAGCACTCTAGTTGTTCATTAGATCACTGTAGTAAAGCTACTGCTCACCAGGGAATTAACTGGAAGTCTACTGCTGGTATTGAAAGTGATTGTTTCAGTCTGCATGTCAGAATTTTCTAATGAAATAGAAGAGGATTTGAGATCTCACTTAAAACATGCCCTAAATTTTCTTTCTGCAGCACTAACCATAATTTCTATGACAAAATGAACCCCCTCATTTTGTTCCTTTTTAAATTAAATGTTTTAAGTGTTACCAGTTTATTCCAATCAAGATGGCTTCAGGTGTGCTATACTTTTGTCATAAGTAAGGCTGTTATCACTGTAGTTGTTCTTTAGAACACTCTGGGAAGCTGCAGTAGAACACAAAGGCATCAACTGACAGGCTGCTCCTGTTGAAATATAACAGGAAGATATTTGAGATCTCACTTAAAACATGTCCTAATTTTTCTTTCTACAGCACTAACCATAATTTCTATGACAAAATGAACCCCATCATTTTGTTCCTTTTTAAATTAAATGTTTTAAGTGTTACCAGTTTATTCCAATCAAGATGGCTTCAGGTGTGCCATACTTTTGTCATAAGTAAGACTGTTAGCTCTCTAGTTGTTCTTTAGAACACTCTGGGAAGCTGCAGTAGAACACAAAGGAATCAACTGACAGTCTCTGCCCTTGTTGGATGTACAGGTATATCCAGAATGCGCCACAGAGCTGCGTTGCAGAGAGGTGTAAAAGGGTGTGGCCTCTCTACACGTCTCTGCAACGCAGCCCCTGGCGCATATTGGAAGGTTCCTGGTGGTCTAGTTGGCCCCTAGGGACCCTCAGGATTCAAGGGGACTTAATCCCCCAACTTAAAACGCGCCACGGGCGCGTTTGCAAAGATGTCACCTCAGGCCCCGCCCCTCCCTTCACCATTGTGCAAATATTCCTCTAAAATCAGCCGAAATAGGAATTCCGATTTACTCACCTGTTATAAGGAGAGACCTCAGTGCTGTATCTTTCAGCCCAGTACTGGTCCTGAAAAGTAATTTTAACCGTACTTACCAGTAACTTGAATTTCCTTCCATAGGCTAACATTGACTGGTTTCACTTGGAAATTCTTCTAAGTGTGGAGTTTTGGAACTTTAAAATATTCCTCTAAAATCAGCGAAATACGAATTCCGATTTACTCACCTGTTATCAGGAGAGACCTCAGTGCTGCATCTTTCAGCCCAGTACTGGTCCTGAAAAGTAATTTTAACCGTACTTACCGGTAACTTGAATTTCCTTCATAGGCTAACATTGACTGGTTTCACTTGGAAATTCTTCTAAGTGTGGAGTTTTGGAACTTTAAAATATTCCTCTAAAATCAGCCGAAATACGAATTCCGATTTACTCACCTGTTATCAGGAGAGACCTCAGTGCTGCATCTTTCAGCCCAGTACTGATCCTGAAAAGTAATTTTAACCGTACTTACCGGTAACTTGAATTTCCTTCATAGGCTAACATTGACTGGTTTCACTTTGAAATTCTTCTAAGTGTGGAGTTTTGGAACTTTAAAATATTCCTCTAAAATCAGCCGAAATACGAATTCCGATTTACTCACCTGTTATCAGGAGAGACCTCAGTGCTGCATCTTTAAGCCCAGTACTGATCCTGAAAAGTAATTTTAACCATACTTACCGGTAACTTGAATTTCCTTCATAGGCTAACATTGACTGGTTTCACTTGGAAATTCTTCTAAGTGTGGAGTTTTGGAACTTTAAAATATTCCTCTAAAATCAGCCGAAATACGAATTCCGATTTACTCACCTGTTATCAGGAGAGACCTCAGTGCTGCATCTTTCAGCCCAGTACTGATCCTGAAAAGTAATTTTAACCGTACTTACCGGTAACTTGAATTTCCTTCATAGGCTAACATTGACTGGTTTCACTTGGAAATTCTTCTAAGTGTTGATTTTTGAAACATACAAATATTCCTCTAAAATCAGCCGAAATCCGAATTCTGATTTACTCACCTGTTATCAGGAGAGACCTCAGTGCTGCATCTTTCAGCCCAGTACTGGTCCTGAAAAGTAATTTTAACCGTACTTACCAGTAACTTGAATTTCCTTCCATAGGCTAACATTGACTGGTTTCACTTGGAAATTCTTCTAAGTGTGGAGTTTTGGAACTTTAAAATATTCCTCTAAAATCAGCCGAAATACGAATTCCGATTTACTCACCTGTTATCAGGAGAGACCTCAGTGCTGCATGTTTCAGCCCAGTACTGATCCTCACAAGGACCCCCTGGGCAAAAAAAAGCATTTAAAAAAAAAAAAAAATAGGCAGGATGCGCTCAGGGAGCGCGGTTCCTGCCAAAAAAAAAAAAATTCGAGCGCGGTCTCCCGCGCCCGATGTATTGCCCCGGGTGGGCCAAGTCCCGGGGGCATGATGGGGGGTTTATTTTATGTATGGGGGGCCTCTAAGGGCCCCCAAGCCCGAGGACCGCCACCCCCCGGGGCTTTATTAGAAAAAGTTGCGGGAGGGCTCTGAGCCCTCCCGCAGCCCGAGGACCACCACCTCCCCGGGGCTTCTTTATTTATTAAATTAACCTGTGTGGGGGACTCCAGCCCCCACACGCCCGAGACCACCACCTCCCCGGGGCACTAACAAAGTTGAAAATGGGGGTCCGTTTTGGACCCCCAAGCCCCGAGGACCACCACCTCCCGGGGCTTTGAAAATGTGGGGAGGGGGCCGCGTGGCCCTCCTCCTGGAGCCAGTGATGGCCCTGGGGACCGCCACCCCCAGGGCCGGCTCCTGCAGTGTCCCGGGTGCCTACCCCGGGACACTGCTGTTTGCAATGACAGGACGGGAGCCTCGCGGCTCCGTCCTGTCATTGCAAACTGCTTTGAATTTTGGAAGCGAGAGCAGGAAAGCTGCTCTTGCTTCCAAAATTCAAAGCAGAATAGCTTTCCACATGGGGAGCTGCATATTAGCAGCTCCCCATGTGGAAAGCAATGCCGCAGGAGACGGGGAGCCAGCAGGGTCCGTGGGGGAGTTGGGGTCCCCCACGGACCCCAAAAGGATAGGGCCAGCCCCGGGGGATGGGGTCCCCGGGGCCTAAGGAGGCCTTAGGAGGGGGCCAGGCAGCCCCCTCCATCAAATAAAAAAAAGGTGGCTATGGCCCGGGGGATGGGGTCCCCGGGTCGAAGTTGGCCACGGGAGGGGGCCCACGCGGTCCCCTTCCTAGTCCTTTTTTATTTTATTTTTTTAAAGGGGACAGGCCCTGGGGATGGGGTCCCCAGGGCTCAAGAATTACTAAAAGGGGGGCCACACAGCCCCCTTTTAAAAAAAAAAAAAAATTAAAAACGGCATCGCGAGGGAGGCCACGCCCCCTCTTTGACAGCACTCTGCAAACGCGCCCCTGGCGCATTTGCAGAGGGGGAACGATTCCCCTTGAATACTGGGGGTCCCTGGGGGCCAACTAGCCCACCAGGAACCTCCAGTATGCGCCAGGGGCTGCGTTGCACAGAGGTGGACAGAGGCCACGCCCCTTTTACACCTCTGTGCAACGCAGCTCTGTGGCGCTTAATGGAGGTAGCTGGTGGGCTAGTTGCACCCCAGGGACCCTCAGGATTCAAGGGGAGTTAATCCCCGACTTAAAATGCGCCACGGGGCGCGTTTGCACAGTGGTGAAGGGAGGGGCGGGGCCTGAGGTGACATGTGTGCAAACAGGCCCCATGGCGCGTTTTAAGATGGGGAATTAAATCCCCTTCAATCCTGAGGGTCCCTGGGGCCAGCTAGCCCAACAGGTACATCCAGAAAGCGCCATAGAGCTGCGTTGCAGAGAGGTGTAAAAGGGTGTGGCCTCTCTACACGTCTCTGCAACGCAGCCCCTGGCGCATACTGGAGGTTCCTGGTGGGCTAGTTGGCCCCTAGGGACCCTCATGATTCAAGGGGACTTAATCCCCCAACTTAAAACGCGCCACAGGGCGCGTTTGCACAGATGTCACCTCAGGCCCCGCCCCCTCCCTTCACCATTGTGCAAATATTCCTCTAAAATCTGCCGAACTACGAATTCTGATTTACTCACCTGTTATCAGGAGAGACCTCAGTGCTGCATCTTTCAGCCCAGTACTAATCCTGAAAAGTAATTTTAACCGTACTTACCAGTAACTTAAATTTCCTTCCATAGGATATCATTGCCTGCTTTTTGCTGAAAAAGTTTCTAAGTGTTGATTTTTGAAACATACAAATATTCCTCTAAAATCAGCCGAAATACGAATTCCGATTTATTCACCTGTTATCAGGAGAGACCTCAGTGCTGTATCTTTCAGCCCAGTACTGGTCCTGAAAAGTAATTTTAACCGTACTTACCAGTAACTTGAATTTCCTTCCATAGGCTAACATTGACTGGTTTCACTTGGAAATTCTTCTAAGTGTGGAGTTTTGGAACTTTAAAATATTCCTCTAAAATCAGCCGAAATACGAATTCCGATTTACTCACCTGTTATCAGGAGAGACCTCAGTGCTGCATCTTTCAGCCCAGTACTGATCCTCAAAAGTAATTTTAACCGTACTTACCAGCAACTTGAATTTCCTTCATAGGCTAACATTGACTGGTTTCACTTGGAAATTCTTCTAAGTGTGGAGTTTTGGAACTTTAAAATATTCCTCTAAAATCAGCCGAAATACGAATTCCGATTTACTCACCTGTTATCAGGAGAGACCTCAGTGCTGCATCTTTCAGCCCAGTACTGATCCTCAAAAGTAATTTTAACCGTACTTACCAGTAACTTGCATTTCCTTCATAGGCTAACATTGACTGGTTTCACTTGGAAATTCTTCTAAGTGTGGAGTTTTGGAACTTTAAAATATTCCTCTAAAATCAGCCGAAATACGAATTCCGATTTACTCACCTGTTATCAGGAGAGACCTCAGTGCTGCATCTTTCAGCCCAGTACTGATCCTCAAAAGTAATTTTAACCGTACTTACCAGTAACTTGAATTTCCTTCATAGGCTAACATTGACTGGTTTCACTTGGAAATTCTTCTAAGTGTGGAATTTTGGAACTTTATAATATTCCTCTAAAATCAACCAAAGGAGGGGCGTGGCCAAGATGGCGGAGCGGTAGGACGCAGAATCGCGTTCCTCCGGCACCGCCGATACTTAGCTTCGTAATAGCGCCTGTCCCGGGAATCAGCGGACCGCCTGTGGCGGTGGACGTCCCCGCTATCGACTGGGGGTGATGCTGGTGCGACCCTGGGTCCAAAATCGGCACGAGTGAGGTGCGGGCCCGGCTGAACGGAGCCTGTGAGGCCGATAAGCTGCGACGCTCGGATGTGGTGCGGTGAGGCGTCTATGGAAGGGTGAGGCCAGGGAACGCTAACCGGCCCCCGCGGGGCGCTGTACGCTGCTCCGGAGGTGAGGGACGGCCCTGGTTGCGGTGGGAGGAGAGCTCCGAGGCTGGAGAGACCCCATAGACGGTGCTGCGGAGGACGGGTCGCCGCCATTTTGAGGCGCCGTTCCGAGAGGCCTCGGGGTGCCTGGAGGCCGGGCTGAGCAGAGCTAAGGGGGCACGGGAGCAGGAGAGCTTGGCGCCCAGCGGTGTTGCGCCTGTACCAGAGTGGCTGCCCCTCACGACCGGAACCCACCGGGAGACAGAGAGGAGCTGCCGTGCTAGATCACCAGGCCTGGCGAACCATCGGCCTGGAACCCTAGGAGCTGCGGCTGGGCAAAGCAGGCCAGGGGCTCCGACCGGGCCAACTACAGGCTGGGCCCCACAGGACACTGTGCAGAGCAAGGGCAAGCCGGGCGGAAGGTGCCCCAGCGTGTGATAGCTAGAACTTGGGTGGCTAAAGGGGCTGTGGAGGTGCCGGCGGTGACCGCGAAGCCCTGTGGCGCAGCAAAGATCAGAGCCAGAGTTGGGGCAGGTGCCCCCCCGATGAGGCTGCCTGCGCCAGAGCGCCCGCCGACCCAGTAAGGAGGTGATGGTGGCGGACAGGGACCGCGGAGAACTGCTGGCTGGCGGTCGGAGTGGATGGAGACGGAGGCATACTGAGCAGCGGTGGTGTACGTGAGGCCTCTCGCATCCCTGCTCGGCTGAGGAGGGGATACCTACGGACCGGTCTACAGGAGGACAGCTGCAGTGGCACAAGAGAGAACGCAAGGGCTGGCTGGGTGCGGCGGTGAGTAGAGGTGGTGGACTATCCCGCATCCTGGACGACGGCGTTGGAGCGGACTAGCCCAGCGGAACAGAGCACGAGGGGTATGGCAGTGCCACGGGGCCGTAAGGATAAGGCGCTGAGGGATGCCCTCTCCAAGCCGATGGGGCAACCTGGAACCTCGGGTGAGGCAGGAGCAGGCCAGTTGGAAGGCGATGAGACCCCCGCTACGAAAGCCTTCATGGTTGAACTTTTCGCGACCATGAAGGCTGACATCCAAGAAATCAAGTCACAGCTGGCGGCGGACCTGAGAGAGGTGCGGCGCGACGTGGATGAGGTCGGGGAGCGAGTTGCGACGTTGGAAGAGCATGACATCAGCAGGGCAGAAGAAGTGCACCAACTACAACAAGAGATGCTGCGCCTCCGGGAGCAAAACCTCGACCTACAGGCCCACACCGAGGATTTGGAGAACCGCTCCCGGAGGAATAACATCCGCATCCGAGGCGTTCCGTGGAAGGAGGAGGGGGACGACCTCCGGGCCTATGTCCGGGCTCTGTTCCAACAGCTTCTAGGAGAAGGTGAGGAGACAGACATCCAGATGGATCGTGTCCACCGAGTAGGTTTCCCCCGGGGTCTGAAGGCGCCCCACCAGACATCCTGGTATGCATCCATGACTTCCAACTGAAGGAACGAATCCTTCGCCAGGCCAGGGACTCTCAGCCTACTCTTTTTAGGGGTCATCGGCCGGCTCTCTTTCAGGATCTGGCGGCCTCTACGCTCAGCAAACGGCGAGCCTTCCGTGAGGTGACCATGCATCTGCGGGAGTCCAAGATCCCATACTCCTGGGGGCATCCTTTTCGCCTCATTTTCAAACACAATGGGAAATTACTACAGATAAGGTCGGTTGCGGAAGCTGTGGAGGTGCTGGGGCTCGAACAGGCAGTGGCGTCAGAAGACGTGGACTTGCCCAGGTCACAACGTCTGAAGCAACCTGGGGACTGGCAGAGGGTGGGCAGGGGGTGTGGGCCACGAAACCTGACCAAGCTATGAGAGAGAGGGAGAGGGAGGATGTGTTGTCTACCCTTTCTCAAACATCAGCGAGGCCTGTCACCCCTTGAGATGGGTGGATATTTTGATGGCTGATACTCTCGGGACGGGCGAACAGAGAGGGGCCGGGGGACGGACTGGTGTGCTACACCATCTCCACATCTGTTTCCTGCGACTTGTTGGAGGTACGATCGTCCAGCCAGGGTCGTGAGAAGCTGCTGCGACCCCCTGACTTTCTTTACCTGTGACAGACTTTCGTCATGTGGGTTTTTTCTTGGAGGGTGGTTTTTGTTTTTATAAGGGTAGGTTATAAGAGGAAATGGTTTTTTGTTGAGCGTTTGGGGGATCTCCGCATCAGCCTGCTTATAGATACTCCATACGGGGGTGTTACCATGAAGAGTGGGGTGGGGACGAGACAAGATAGGGACCTAATGAAAGGAATAGCAGTAACATACTCAAGACTAAGATATGGGTAGGGAGCTTAAGGTTGTGAGCCTCAATGTTCGGGGGCTGAACAACCCGGTGAAAAGGGCAGCAGTGCTCTCCCTTCTTGAGAATATAGGAGGTGACATTTGTCTCCTCCAGGAGACTCATTTGCTGGGCAAGGACACTGCACGCATGCGCGACAGGCGATTTCCCCAACAGGTATGGTCTACAGGGCCGTCAACAAAAACGGGGTGGCTATCTTAATTGGGGCCCAGTGCCCATACAAGGTGATCTCGACTGTAGCTGAGATAAGGGGAGGCTGCTGGTCCTTAGAGTACAATGGGGCGACACGCATCTCACTATAGGGTCAATATACGGCCCCAACGAGAAACAGGAGTCTTTCCTTCTGTCAGCATTGTCGGACGTCCTCACCTCACAGGATGCAGCGATCTTGGTGGGGGAGATCTGAATCTTGTGATGGAGGCGGGGTTAGACAGGTCGGGCCTAAGAGTGCACCAGACAGGGGCCCTGTCCCCAGTAGGCAAAGGGTGGCTTGAGGAACATGGGTTGCATGATGTATGGCGCGCACAACATCCATTGGAGAGGGATTATACTTATTACTCAGCTGCCCACAAAACTTACGCGAGGTTAGATCACTTTCTAGCCTCTACAGAATTAATGTCTAGCCTGGGCTCTGCTACTATTGAACCACGCACACTGTCAGATCACGCCCCACTTACCGTTCTGCTACCAGTGCAGTATAGGCGTTCGTTGCCACCAGGGTGGAGACTTAGAGAAAGCTTGCTGCACTCCGAAGATCAGTGTCAACGAGTGAGGGAGGCGATAGTGCATTATTTTCAAGAAAATGATATCGGTTCCACTCCACTGGCGGCGGTGTGGGAAGCCCTGAAGTTAGTGGTGCGCGGAGAATTTATTGCGATAGCGGCCAGGTACAATGCAATGCGCAGGGCAAAGCGTGCAGAGTTGGAAAGGGAGGTAGGGGAACTAGAAACAATACACAAGCGGACAGGGGCACAGAGAGTGTGGCGGGAGCTGGAGAAGCGTAGACGGCTGCTGAAGCACCTAGATATAGACAGAGCGGAGCATGCACTGCTGCGGCTGCGACACAAATTTTTCCTTAGTAGCGACAAATGCGGGAGAATGTTGGCGCATAGGCTTCGAGCGCAATCACACAAGTCTCTCATTCAGGCGGTACGAGACTCAAGGGGGACGGAACACACCACGGATGCTCGCATAGTGGAAGCTTTCCAAAACTTCTACCAGCAGCTATACACAGAACAAGACCCTCCGCCGCTAGACCCAAAGGAGTACTTAGATATGAGCGAGATAACTCCGATCTCTGGAGTAAGCGGCAGAACAGCTAGATGCGGAGATCCGTGTAGAGGAGGTCATCGCGGCTATAGCGAGATTGAAGGTAGCGAAGGCCCCGGGCCCGGATGGCTTCCCGGCAGCATTTTATAAAGCGTTCTGTGCGGAGCTGGCTCCCTTTTAACGAAATTGTTTAACTCTTTTCTCGAGACCGGTGCGGTGACACCGACAATGGCGGAGGCAGCGATTTCGGTGATTTTGAAACCCGGAAAAGAGCCGAAGGAATGCGGTTCGTACCGACCGATTTCGCTCCTCAACATTGATGCGAAACTTTTTGCTGGAATTTTAGCAGCCCGCCTGAACCCCCTTATGACTGATATTATTGACCCAGGCCAGTCCGGGTTCATCCCCACACGGGAAGGAGGGGATAATGCAAAGCGATTACTACACCTCATTGACAGTATACAGCGCTCCGGGAAGCCGGCCTTCCTGCTGTCAATCGACGCGGAGAAGGCCTTTGACCGCGTGAGGTGGGGCTACCTGTTCGGAGTATTACGCAGATTTGGGTTCGGGGACAACTTTCTGAAGTGGATCGGGTGCATCTACCAAGCCCCGAAGGCATTTGTGCGAGTTAACGGAGATAGGTCGACATTCTTTCCCATAGCACGGGGGACACGGCAGGGATGCCCTCTGTCCCCTCTGTTATTTGCGCTCTATATGGAGCCCTTCGCGCAACGCATTCGCGCTAATCAACACATAGTGGGCCTAAAATTTGGAGCTGACGAGCATAAGATCAGTCTATATGCCGATGATGTCATTCTCTCGTTGACACGGGCTCGGCTGTCGTTCCCTGCGCTGATGACAGAACTTGCGTCCTTTGGGGCAACCTCCGGATTCAAAGTAAATCTGAGCAAATCGATGATTCTCAATCTGTCGCTCCCTGAGGCTGACGTGGACACCCTGCAGAGGGACTTCCCCTTCCAATGGACGCAGACCGACATCACTTATTTAGGATTTTGGCTTGCCCCGACCATCGCACGGACGGTGGCGCTGAACTATGCCCTGCTGCTAGAAAACACGGCCAAGGCGCTGGACGCCTGGTCACGGCTGCGGCTAGCATGGTTCGGGAGGATAGCGGCGGTGAAGATGACGATCCTGCCACGTATCCTGTACTTATTTCAAATGCTCCCGCTAACACCACCACAAGGGGCGCTTAAGAAATTACAATCCCTCATTAATAAGTTCGTCTGGGAGGGACGGAAACCCCGGCTCTCCCTGAAGCAGATGGTTAGCCCGAAATCGAAAGGGGGCCTGGGACTACCACTAATAGAAGGCTACTATCAAGCGTCCTGTCTCCGGTATCTCATTGAATGGAACAGGCCGGAGTCCAGTAAGCACTGGAACTTTATGGATCAAACAGTGGCAGGTATCAATATTTGGAGAGAGCTATGGCTGCCTCGGAAACACAGGGCATGGGGATTGTAATCTTCTCCGGTGACCTCACCTACCCTCAGGGTTTGGGACAGAGTGGCGGTGGCAAAGGGCTGGACGACCTTCCCCTCGCCTATGACCCCCATTGTAGATAACCCGGACTTTGTACCAGGAAAAGCCTCAACGGTGTTCCACAGATGGCGGGAAGCAGGATGTAAAAGGGTAGGGTTTCTATTCGACTTAGAAGGGGTAATTCCCTTTAAACAGCTGCGAGAAGATTATGACCTCCCGGCGAAGGATGCCTTTGCTTACGCGCAGGTTTGTCACTGGGTCACTAAGCCTGCTAACTGTACACACATGTCAAGGCCCCTTTCGGCGTTTGAGCGATGGGTGGTGGGTAAGACGGACGACCGGCGGCTGATCTCGGAGCTATATGCGCTGCTGCAGGAGCGTCCTGGGGAGCACAGAACGAAAGCTCAGGTGCGATGGGAGACAGAACTGGGTAAGCCCCTAACCTTCAAAGAGTGGGAGTACATTCTCTATAGGGCACACCACACTGCTCGCAGCACGACGGGCACGGAGGCAGCATTCAAGGTGACCTCCTACTGGTATTATACTCCAGCTCGGGTGCATACCTGGAACAAAAACAAAACAGACCAGTGTTGGAGAGGCTGCGGAATGACAGGGACGCTAGCACACCTCTTATGGCACTGCCCGAAACTACATCGATATTGGACGGCAGTCCTAAATGATATAGATGCAGTTTTCCAGATTGCGCTACCCCGCTCACCAGAGTATACGCTTTGGGTCTCCCGCATGCGAAAAGTTTCCCGCTGCGCACTATACAGGGCAGGCAGATAGCGCTGGCGCTTCTGGCAGCTAGACAAGTTCTCTTGGCTTCGTGGGGCACGACTAAGCAGCCGGAGGTGAGAGCTTGGGTATACAGACTTTGGCAGTTGCTAGCTATGGAACGAATGTCCATGACAGTGGAGGGGACGGGGCGGGAGTTCCCAACAGTGTGGAGGCCCTTCCTAGGCTTACTTACCAAAGATCTCAGAGAAGTGACGTGTCCAAAATACCTGCAGATCCTGCGATTGATCCCCCTGGAGCCCCCGGGCTCTACCTCATCGTGAATACAGTAACTGGGCTCACCAAAGGAATGAGGGTTCTCAGGCCTTAGTATGTGTTACATAGCAGAAGCTGATGCGGAGGAGGGTGGGTGGGTGGGTGGAGGAACAGGGAGGAGGGAGGGGGTTGTTGTTTGGGTTTTGTATTTTATTTGGTTTTTGTTTAGTTAAATAGATGGTTTTTAGTAACATTTTGAAAATGGAATTATAGTATTGCCTTCGCACGGCACATAGTCATGCCCGGCCTCCGGGTTGTGAAGTTAAGAATTGAAATGTATAGTGGGCTTCGCTCTGCCGGCTTTGAGTTGTAGGCAGTAAGCTGTGTTCATCGCTTGCTTATGCCGTTAATAAAAATGATTGAACATAAAATCAACCAAAGTACGAATTCCAATTTACTCACCTGTTATCAGGAGAGAACCCAGTGCTGCATCTTTTAGCCCAGCACTGACCCTGAAAAGTAATTCTAACCGTACTTACCAGTAACTTGTATTTCCTTCCATAGGAATCCATTGTCTGGTTTTCAGCAGAAAAGTTTCGAAGTGTCGATTTTCACAAACTACAAATATTCCTTAAAAATCGCCTGTATGACTTAAACGCATTCTTTCAACTGTTTACAGGAGATGCACCAGTGCTGGATCCAGGATCCAACACTGAGTAAGAAAAAGTAACGATAACAGTTTTTACCTGCTAAGTGAATTTCCTTCCATAGGATAACATTGGTGATTCTATGAGAAAAAGTTTCTGTGTCAACTTTTAAAATACAATAATATTCCTTAAAAATCACTACTGTAACCAAAACGCTTTTACTCAACTGTTTACAGGAGATGTCCCAGGACTGAATCTAGGATCCAGTCCTGTGGTTAGAAAAGTAATCCATAAAGTAACTAATTGCATTTAACTAGAAATTCACATTGAGCTGAATGTTGCATTGTGTTTGAAAATGTGTTGCCCATTGCAACAACTGTAACTACTGTACTTAAAAGTCTATTGCCTATGTGCAAAGTATTTAAACTAAAGTAATTCATTCTGAGAAAGTATTTTTGTAATGTATAATGTAATTACAATGTAATTTAAAAAATAAAATATGTAAAAAA